>MEHQ01003632.1:219179-321953 GCA_008828725.1 Saccharina japonica
TCTTCACTTTCAACCCTTGACAGCCTTGAGATGCCGTGACTGTCACCAAACAACTAGTTTTTAGTGTGGAACATTCCACCCTACACCCTTGACAGCGCATGTTTTGCCTTGCTTGACATGTCTCCCGACATAAAAAAAAAAGCAGCAGCAGCAGCAGCAGCAGTGTTCTGGAATATATGGCAAGCGCTGGTCTGGTGTACGGATGTATCATAAAAAAAAAAAAACATGCTGCTGCTGCTGAACGAGTGCCGTACCAGGAACCACCACCAAACCACGGGACGAAGCCACCACCAACCACCACCAGCCACTACGAGCAACAACAACTTCTGGTGCTCCTGCGGCTCGTGGGGCAGGGGTGGTGGCGGTGGTGGTGATGGTCGTCGTTGTGGTGTTTGCTGGTGATGGTGGTGTGTGTGCTGGTTGCTTTTTTAGTTGTGTGCGATGATGGTCTTCCTCTTCTCGTCCGATCATCACCGTTGTTGCTCTACTGCCGAGAAATGTGGTCTTCACTTTCAACCCTTGACAGCCTTGACATGCCGTGACTGTCACCAAACAACTAGTTTTTAGTGTGGAACATTCCACCCTACACCCTTGACAGCGCATGTTTTGCCTTGCTTGACATGTCTCCCGACATAAAAAAAAAAGCAGCAGCAGCAGCAGCAGTGTTCTGGAATATATGGCAAGCGCTGGTCTGGTGTGATCAAAAAAAAAACAAAATGCTGCTGCTGAACGAGTGCGTACCAGGAACCACCACCAAACCACGGGACGAAGCCACCACCAACCACCACCAGCCACTACGAGCAACAACAACTTCTGGTGCTCCTGCGGCTCGTGGGGCAGGGGTGGTGGCGGTGGTGGTGATGGTCGTCGTTGTGGTGTTTGCTGGTGATGGTGGTGTGTGTGCTGGTTGCTTTTTTAGTTGTGTGCGATGATGGTCTTCCTCTTCTCGTCCGATCATCACCGTTGTTGCTCTACTGCCGAGAAATGTGGTCTTCACTTTCAACCCTTGACAGCCTTGACATGCCGTGACTGTCACCAAACAACTAGTTTTTAGTGTGGAACACTCCACCCTACACCCTTGACAGCGCATGTTTTGCCTTGCTTGACATGTCTCCCGACATATTTGCTTGAGAGTTGCCGGTGGTGATGCTCATCGTCGCTATATACTACTGCTAGTTTGCTCTACTGCCGAGAAATCCCAGTGACACAATTTGGCACTGGCAACAGTTTAGGGCAGTCACTACCGCCTAGCTCTCCGATCTCGGCACGGCTTTCGACACGAATAGCACAGGACGGTCGGCACAAATAGCGGGCCTCTATCAGTCCCGAGCGTGTCTGAATCGGTTCAGTGTACGCGTCGCGCGCCAAAAAAAAGCAAAGCGAACGAAGTGCGAAGTGCAGACAAACCTCAATATTAAGCTTTCGTTAAATAAAGCCACGCTGCGGCAGCTTTCAGAACTGTTTTTTGTCCGTTTGTGTCCGTTCGCGACCAGGGGGGTACACCCCCACGGGCACATACCCAACCATTATGAAGAGCATCTATTGATGCTTCGAAGGGCTGCGCCCTTCTCAGCATCAAATATCTCCTCATTATCAGCACTCCGTAGAGTGCCGAACGACTTCGAAGTCACAGATACTGCGTACTGCTGCTGTTGTGTGCCTAACATGCCTTATAACCCGGATCACGACTTGAGACCAGGCGAGGTAATACGATTCCGCCCACAAATCGCTCTGCACCCCGGTCTAGACGACCTCATAGGATTCAGCCGCGCCTTCTGTACATACTTGCCACCAGCGTATAACTGCAGTAAAACAGCAGCAGCGGCCGTAGCGGTAGTACAGCAGCCCAGCTCCAACCGCATCGTCATCCATACTTTGGCACACCTGCTGCCGCTGCTGCTGCTGTACAGCAGTACGTAGATCCGCCAAAGGTTTTGGACACGCGGGCCTTCTCCTCTCCCCGAGTTCAGGTCCCGTACATAAATACATTCAGCATAGTCACAGTTTACATAAAAAATAGTTTGCACCTCTCCGATTGATTAATCTTGTGTGTGTACCGCAGTGCACAGCATGCTACAGCAGCATCTATATAATAAGCCATCGTATGCAAACTATGAGCAAACACCAACACAGCAAAACCAACACTGTTTTTAACCTATCAAGTACTGGTGTGCCAGATCGCGTGTACAGCAACCCTACTGCCAAATCAGACGTACCGCATTGCGCTCGTATAATAGTCATAAATAGACACGGGATTAGTCAACCAGGCGCGGCTTGTACGATCAAGACACAAAATAAACTACCTGTGGTAAACATGTATATACCATGCCAAACACTGTTGTGAAGTGAATGCTCATGGACTTGTAACAAGCCCCAGTTGCACAGACTATAGTTTTCTTGGTGTTGGAGACAAGAACAACGCTCGGTTTTCCCTGCTGCAAGAGCAAGGCCACACAAGCAACGGTACATAGCTACCCGCGAACAACTCACCGCCTCTCGCGAATTAAAAAAAAAAGCCGGGGGCGCGCAATTTCGCTCCTTTCTGTTGTGCCGCTTGGATCAAAAAGGTATTCCTACGTGTCTCGTAATAATTGATGTAACCGGTGTCAAAAGTCGATAGACAGTGACAGCAAGCCTACAAGCAGACCGATACACTACTACACAACAGTGCAGCAAGTTTGTAAGGGGTCTACGTCCCCCGCGATGAAGCATTTGCCATTACAATTGTCTACTGTAGGTGTATAACAATGCCTCCCCTTTAGCTCTTGTTTGGTACGTAAATGTCCAAACTTTCCTTCGCATCTCCCTGGCGCTACTTTAAGCTGGTGTTCACATTGTCTAAGCCACGCTAATAACCAATCGATTATATATGGCCGTCGGTGGTTGGCGATGACCGCACGGCTGCTCTAAGTACTCAAACGCATGCGTAACACTACTGTAGCACCGACAGTGGTTATTTAGTTAGCGGCCTCGCCTACATACACTGTCTTTGTTGCTTGTGAACTGTGCTACACCCTCCTCCCGGTGTCAAAAGGACGCAGTGGAAGGTGAATAGACACCAAATGTATAGTTCCAACCAAGGGAGAGTCGACCTGATATCTGACCCACGCCCTCATAATCTGCTTGTATGGGTGGTACTACAGTACCTTCACCCGCTTCACAACTGCTTTGTTCCAGTATTTTACCCTCACTGCATTTTTCGCGGCCGCGCTGTATTGTGTCTTCTGAGCGACGAGATCTATTGGCGGAAGAAATATACCAGGTATCAATTTCTAAAATCCCGGCGCGAGCCAACTGGGCGCCAGAACAACCAAATAGTATTTTGGGCCAACAGAGAACCGGCCTACAGCCAGTTACTTCGTCTTATCAAAACTAAAACAAGTATGCTACACACCGATTTGCATGTATCACATATAGTTATTTTACTAACCAAGTTTGTTTCAATATGACAGGTAGACCAATGCTCCACTCGGGTTTATGTATTCCATGCACTTGGTACAAAAAGTATAAGTCTTTATGAAAGTTTTGGTTGAAAAATTGCCACGGCCTTCTCGCGGTCGCCATTGCATTCTCCGAAACAATGTTAACATGATTTTCACGTTTGGGACCGCTGCTTTAGGCCATGTGTTCAACAACCTCAGCGAAATACATATAAACAACGCACAATACTCGAAGCCTACGTGTGACAGTCGAACTTGCTCTATTAATAGTGCTTAATTGGGATCGAAGGCGAGAATATGGCGTTGCAACGGTGGGACCATATTGTATGACTTTGCCAGATGACCGCAGTGTCTCGCCGGCTTTTTTGCATGGACGGTAGGAAGTATTAATATATCAAAGTTTTTGTAGTATTTGCAGGCAATACAGTACTTCGAGAGCACGTATTTTGTTTTTGGTGTACAGCTCAAAACGCATCGGATCCATAATAAGAACCCAAACCGGGCTAGCCTACGTAATACTGTCCCTTTTTTTTGTGCCCCATTCTACACCCGGCCCAATCTTCAAATACTTGTGGGTACTGGCTCCTTTGGACAAGTCGCCGCCAAGGCCCCTAATGCTACCCCCCTCTCTTCACATCGGATATACCTCTCTACCTCGCTGTTCCTCTGAAATTGTCAGACAGATCTTTCAATGCCGGTCGACATTCCCAACCCGCCCATTCTCTGACTTGGGGACCTTTGCGCTACGTATTGCACTTGGCACCTTTATGTGCTAAAGACCTGCCAGACTAAGACAACGTTTGTAACACCTGGTGCCGCCGTTACTGCCCTTATAAGAGTACATTGCACGAAGCACGGAACATAACATGCAGACGATAGCTTCACCGCTTGCCGAGGTCGCAAAATCGGTAGCCCCTCCAGTCAAGGAGTGGTTGCCACGCGGTCTGTGTGAATTCTACCGCGGAGTTAAACCTAGATGGCGTACTGCTACTTGTATGGAATGTCGATCCTCGTGATGCCACAGGTCCTCATGGTTTTGACTCTCGGGCTGCGACGGTATGCATTTCCACATGCATCAAAACACACGTGTTGGTAGTTCACGATGCTGGCGCAAGACGCTGCGCTTTCTCGCTAATGTCTGGCGTACAAGTCGTGGCTTTAGCCAAACATATCGAAGCCCGACCGAGCACGGGTATATTGGCTTTTGGCTGGTCTTATTTGCGACATTTTGGTCGCCGGGCAGAAGATGACGCAACCGGCCATGCTTGGTAAGAGCTCCAATGAGGCTTAGGGTTAATGTCCACTGTTTTGGCCCGATTGATTGTCCGACCTGGTAAACAACCAACTGATAATCCTATTTTTCCCACCAACCACTGTACAGGACAGTACGAGCCACGCTTGAGACACCAGCACCAGAGATGGAGCCTACAGGGGTAAACTTCCCCCTTAACACCGACGGGGGCGTGATGACTTTGCTAGCGGGACTGCTACCAAACCAGTACGCCTTTTTCGCTGAGGTATCAAAGGACTGGAGAAACGCTTGGGGGAAGCTACCCAAGCTCACGCAAGCCATCACGGCCGACACCACTATATCTCAGCTGCGGTGGAGCTTCGACGGCGGCCTTAACGGCGGGCCAATCAAAGGGCCTATGATTTGCGAGAGAATCGCGGAGCACCGCGACCTTGAGCTTTTACAGTGTGCTTACTCGAACGGGTGCCTCTTGGGCCCGGGAGCATGTTTTAAGGCGGCGGCCCGGGGTGATCTTGAGATGATTATGTGGGCCGCCGACCAGAACAGAACAGTGGTTGGCGCCAGGTGGCTTGCATGGCGGCTGCGGCTGGAGGCAGTCTCCATATTCTGAAATGGGCACGGGCGGCCGGCTGCCCTTGGGACACCACGACGTGCAAGACGGCTGCTCGTTTTGGGCACCTCAATATCCTGCAGTGGGCGAGGTCCAAAAACTGTCTGTGGGATGGCCGAACATGCTCAGAAGCTGCTGCAGGTGGACATTTGGGCATCCTGCAGTGGGCGCGAGCGAATGGCTGCAGTTGGGACCATCGGACATGCAGCAGTGCTGCTGGCAGGGGGGACTTGGAGATGCTCCAGTGGGCGCGAGCTAATGGCTGTGACTGGAACTATGAAACATGCATGACTGCTGCGAGAGGGGGGCACCTGGAGCTTCTTCAGTGGGCTAGGCATCAAGGTTGCCCCTGGACTGAGTGGGCTTCTTTGGCCGCTATTGAAAACGGGCACCTTGATACCCTGGTGTGGATCGTATCGCACGGTGGCCCCTGTGGCGACACCGCCCCCTTTACCGCAGCTCTATACGGCCACGTTCACATTCTTGAATGGATGAAATATGACAAACATGTCTGGGACTTCACTAATATATGTAAGGCTGCTGCTCGAGGCGGGCATGTGGGTGCACTTCAGTGGGCCCGAGAAAATGGTTGGGACTGGGATAGTGGTACATGTAGCGAAGGTGCTGCTAGTGGACACTTGAGATTTGTTGAGTGGGCAAGAATCAACGGCTGCCCATGGGATGCTTCCACCTGCTTGAACGCAGCCAAGGGGGGTCATCTTGAGGTGCTTCAATGGGCACGGGGTAAAGACTGCCCCTGGGATAGCAGCGTATGTGCCATAGCTGCCTTGTTCGGTCGTTTTGATGTGCTTAAATGGGCACGGTGTAACGGCTGCCCTTGGAACGAAGACACGTGCACCAACGCGGCACATGCAAACCGTTTAGATATACTGCAGTGGGCGCGCGCAGAAGGCTGCCCATGGGACCATGCTACGTATACGGTGGCTTTCCTTTCGGGATTCGGGAATGTGCACGAGTGGGCAATTTTAAATGGTTGCCCTGAGAGAGCCTCGGGAGGGCTGGGGGAAGACAGTGTGTGATTGCCTTCAACTTATGTTTCTCTACAAGTTTCAGGTTGGTTCATGTCGCCACTAGCCGGTAAATGGACAAAAATCATGGCGTTGGAGGGTATCGCAAATCCTACAGCTACAGCAGAAGCCGCACTTCTCTAGTTCGGTTACCTGAGTCATTCTTCGTTGTGGTGGTAGGGTAGGGGTTGGGGCTGGTGAAACCTCGCAGAGAGCTGTTTTTTGTCTTTGGACTTGAAAACCGTCAATGCGTGTCCTTCTGTTTCATTTAGAGGCTCGTATTGATCGAATGCGGGTGCGGAATGGCATTTTTGAAAAATTTACCGCGCAGAAAATGAATTAGCCTTCTGTCAGGAGCGACTAGATTGCGTCGTATATTTCTGGGTCCAGAGCATTCCACATTTTTCAATTGTTAACTATGCAAACCACGCACGGGTAAAGCAGGGTTTCCACCTCTCCGGCTGTTATCATGTGGACCCTTGGGTTTTGATGCAGCGGGCACCCGATCGTAAAACGATCCCTCACAAATGAGACTGCTGAACCATTACCGGGAAAGCCACGCGATAGTTACAAGTCCGCGTTTGTTTTATGGTGTGATACATATCGACAGTAATATAACTGGTTTACGAAGCTATTCCTACCGGATCGATGCCAGTCTGATGCTACCCGGTGTTTCGCTTAGGGTGTCTAAACAATCGCTGCGTCCACTTGTTCTCCGACACCGCCAGACGTGCTGGCTGTGTATCGGCCAAGGTGGCTGTTACCATCTTTGCAAACTCTTCAGGTTCGTGTCGGCGGCGTATATGTAGCGCGGGCTATACTTCATTCACGCCGTGTATTAGTTAGCCGTTGGTCTGTTGTTGTACCACCCTGGACGTGACCCAAATTTGCACAAAATATATAGATCGTCATCTGAGAGTACCGTCCCACATAATTTATGACAGCGGTGGAAACACTTGTTGGAACAACAGACAGATCGACAGCACACACCCTTTTGGTTTGTCTTGGGTGGCGCTATATTTAGATAGGTAATTACCTTATTCCGTAGGCCCTCGAGCGCGAATGTTTTTTATGAACTAAAGGACAGTTGCATGCATTTTCATCTTGGAGTAAAGGGTGCGCGCACTACACAATGAATGTTTCGCTCGACGTGGGCATACACCTTCTTGTTGCCGCTCGGTGTCGATAACACACATGGGCGTTTCCCTCTCTTTTGTGGTTGATGTTGCCTTGGTTGGCGCCCGTCACAAATACATTGTAATGTTTCTGTCGAGCAACATGGACGAGAACCCTTTTCTAGCGGAGTGTCCGGCTGGAGTAGCATGGATTACCAACAAGGGCTGCGACATTCATCAGAAACCCACGGCCCGCATGGCGGATGATTCGATCTGCTTCTGTGTGGCTACTCTTTCAAGTCCGACGGCGTCTTTGTTTTTATATCAGCCTTGATCGCAGCACCTGAAACGTTCTGCTGTGCTGCTGTGCTGACTACTGACTGAATGGTGGAGGTTATATGTTTTCGTTGAGACTAATTTAAAAGAAAGCCTACTAAGCGCACGTCGTCATGTTTCGTTCATCGACCGGGTTCGAAGAGGTGAATCGGCGACGCAAATGTTTTCGCCCTTCAGAAGTGGGGCTGCCCTTCGTCCAAATTCCGCAAGAGAGAAGTTTACCACAAAAATCTCCACAAAGTGGTTCAAGAAACGACTGTGAACAGCAACCCGTTCTCCCTCGACAAGGCATTCCAGTACCAGCTTCAAATTGTTCCCTCCTACCTCGAGAGACGGCGTCAAGTCGTTGCAGAGAAAAAAACCATTCACCAGCGAGAGGTCAGCCTCTGACACGCGAGGATGTTGTAGATGAAAACGGAGCGCCGCGATTCCACTTGCTTCGGGTACAAACGAGTACGATCAGATAGATCTCGCGAGCGACGCAAGGACTAAAACTGAAAACGGCCAACGTTACAATGACCTCGTGGGTCGTAAAATGCCTGGCAATCCTGGTTTCCTTGGGCTGAGATGCTGGCTCGAGGCCCATGTCTTTTCCTGGTGCACGCACCTGGAAAACTGATTTGATGTGTATTTTGGAGTCCGGAGAATCATGCCTTGCTGGCTGACCGGAGGACATTGTGCCGGCCACAAGGGCTCAAATGACGCGGGCAGTGCGTGGAAGGGAGCTCCATGTGCTAGTGTCGCCGAGCAGGCCTTCTATTTCGTCACATTTATCGGTGGGGCAACAGCAACAGTCCTTTGGTGTACAGTAGATACATAAGTACCAGGTATATTTATACTGGGCTGTTCGTTTTTGTTTTTTCATTCTACTGTACAACTGAAAACATACCTGGTATATATAACGAATTCTCCTAGATTTTTTTCAGTTTTCGCACTTGATTATCTCTGTAGATGTTAAAAAGGAGAGCACGTTTTGAACACAATGGTTTTGAACGTGGGCTATCTCCGGTTGAGGTTTGTTCATCATTGAGCGAGTCCGATTTCGAGGGCAAAGTAGGCTTCGTCTATACCTACGTAGATTTTACCAACAACTTGAAATAATTAATCAATCATTTGCCTTGTGGGTTTCGTGATGTGATGTTGATTAGGCTATGTCACTGTTCGTAGAATCGCAGAACTGTTTTTACGGAAGGCACAACACACAAAGAAACCGGCGTCATGGCCGAGGGCCACGATTGTGACATCTCGTTATGGAAAACCACGCCATTCGCGTGGTTCGATACGGAATAATCTCCGTGTGGTGTATAACAAGAGGTACCCCCCACCGAGATTTAGCGTGATCGTAGGTTCTCCGCTTTGGCAGCCTGCTATCGGTGACGAAGAATTCTGCCGTTCCACTTGAACATGTTTCAGTAGGTTGGACACAAATAATCGAACGGCCAACACTAGGAGATGATATTGCTTCACAAACAGATCATTTGGGAAAGCACAACGGTTGGTATGGCGGCCTCGTATGTGATACGGTAAACCTGATTGGACACCAGAGATGGCTGCAACGGTTTTGCCACTCAGAAACGGCGTATCACTGCCATCACTGGGGCAACACTGCAGAATGCTCCGTGCAAAAACAGGATCGCCCGAGACTGCAGAGGTTTGCAACTCAAGCCCCTACCGCAACTTGCCATGCATATAATGATCGATCAAGTGCCCGTTGTCTATTCACCACCCAACGCTGCACTACTGGAGAGAAGATGTAAGGGTTACGCTATCGGAACTGAACGCTGGTCTTGGGTTTGGTTTGTATTGGCTGATGCTACGATGCTGTCTCCTACGTAGAACACATGCAGGCTGGTATCCGTAGCACTGCAGGCGTACAAGACTTCACTTGTCCAGTTATCGCCTACCGGTACGAATAAACCAGGTGCTCGTGCTGTCTCAGTGTCTTGTCTCCTACGGCCTGGGAAGTGCTTCAGTTCGTTCCCCGCTGTTTTGTCGGGTAGGCTCGGGGCCGATATTCACGGCTGTTTTTCGTCATGGATGGTTTTACCCCCGCTCTTCCTTCTGCTACCAATCCGCCTGTTGACATGGAATATGTTTACTTGGTACATTGATAACTGAGTATGAGAAAAAAAAAGCCGGGACAGATTCCCATGAGAGGTTTTGAAAAGCAGTATTTTGTGTATGGCAAGAAGCATGTGCGTACCGCATGCGAACACACCAACGAGGACGGCACGACTGAACCAATTAGAAGTTGGCAATGCACGAGCGCACGGCGTCGTTGAAGGACACTGCCAAGTTCCACGAATATATACATCCTGCTGAAGGGGACAGAGGGTTACAAAGAAATCTGCGGTCAGGCAGCCGTCCGCGTGCCTTCTGGCAACACATACAAACGTCTAGGAATTCTAGCACCGGATTTGCGAACAAAACCCGTCTTTGAACGTCCATAAACATTAATGAAGCCGACCAAGAACCAAGAAGCCTTTCAGCTATGCTTCGCCCTTGTTTGAGCCAAATTATGTAGTACGTCTCATGGGAATGTTTTGTTTTTTCAATATTTGTAGTGGCATTCTCATTATCGTTTGTGAGTGGTGGGAGAGAGAGAGTCCCTCACTCGGTCTCATACCTGTATCGCAGCCTGTTGCACCCCCCTGAGTATCTAGACCACCCGAGTTTACCGTCCTGCTCGTCCTTCCCTCCTTACTTTAATATCGGCAGGGATCTTAACTAGTACGGCCTACAGTTGTTCTGGACGACTAAGCCTCCGAATGGGGGGTATCATACGACTCCTGCGATCTAACTCAAAAAACACACACCAAGTACGAACAAACAAGTATCCCGGAACCTCGGCTACTTTCGATCCCCCCTTGCCCCTTTTACAACAAATAATGGTGTTGTTGGGGCGGCAGAAAAAGAGCACAATACTTTGGCTTTGCTCCCCAACTCATCGACTTTTTCACATCTACTCACGACTGCATCAGCAACCTCGTGTTTGCTTGCACCCGACGCTGGTGTGCTCACCTGCCCGTGACGATTTCATAGAAAGGAATGACTACATGTGGGTCCCTCAAATCCCACAAACCAACGATACATTATCATAGTCCCGGATACAGATCAGCCGCATTCTCTCTCAAACAAAAAACTGTTTAGTTTGTTACTCCGGTAGCAGAGACCGTTACTCCGTCTACGTACAATTGTACAGTTTCTATACCATCTCGTCAAAAGACTACGCTTGGCCGCCTCAAATTGGGGACAAAGCTATCGATAATTTCCACCAGACAAACAAGCAGAGCCGGAAAGACGTTAGAAAACATCAGTATATGATGTGGATGCTTTGGGAAATAATGTTATGACTCAGCCTCTTTCGCATGGAACTACCGAAGAGATACAGTATGGCGTCGGATTCGTGATGCCCACTTCAGTATTGCCCACCCCTTAACAATTCAGCCCTTTGTGTCACAGATTCGGCAGTTTACAGCGCGGGGGCAGAAGGGGGGGTATGGGGGGGCATGAACATCTTCTGTGTTGTCGTGTTTACTTCTAGCTGTAGATAGACCACACGAACGACACCCAAACATACAACAACGGATAATTGATTCCTGCCAAAGTACTGTAGTATTATCCGCTGAAACCTTTAAGTATATTAATCGTTTTTTTTCAAATATAGCATTTTCTTGGGCAATCCCTGTTTTTTGCGTTTCATCTGAACTTTCCTAAGGATATACTGTAGGTTAAATCGGTTGAAACCCGGCAATCATCTTTCATTTTTGGAACATAAAACGCTGAGTACGAAAAATCAAACGCCAAAATGGACTGTCTCATTGTGTTTAGACATTATGCGGGGTTAGTTCGTCCCTCCGCCCCCCCCATCAAAAACTGTAGTCCTCCTCGTGGATGGCTACTGCACTAAATGGTAGCCTTAAAAGCAGGACTGTGGATGGTGCTCGTGTTTTAACGAATTTTGGCCACTCCGGTATAGAGAGAGCGAAATATCAGAGCGCGTGGATAGTGGAAAACAATCAATGGGTACGAAATTAAGCACATTAAGCTGCATGTTCGAGCGTCGGAAATTATTTTAGTGTGGGAATGTGTTATCCGTTGTGGTGTTTTTCCATCTGCAACTTGCTGCTGCGTCACGTCCTTTCATCCAAATATTTTTTTCAAAAGCGGTGACTTTCCTAGCTAGAAGTTTCGAGCCCTCCCCTCCGTGTGTTTTGCCCTGGTCAAAGTTCGGAAGGCGGTGCTACCCCGACTAAACCGATCGAGTGAAATCGATAGACAATGATCTGAAGAAACGAAAATGTCCCCGGGAATGCTGCGAAAACAAAAACAACCATCCGAAGCTTTCTTGTAACCGAGCTCTATTTTCAACCTCGTTTGTTTTGTGCTTCACAGCGAAATGAAAAGTCACAACTCATATTTCTCGAAGCGTTCATGGTGGAAGGAGCAAACCACGATCGCCGCGAAACTCGCCTGTAGTGAGCACACGAGCTGGAAATTATATGCAAGAACATAAAGCGTACCTGGTTTGTCGTGTAAGTGACCGGGCTATTAACGACTGCGCAAGCTAGGAAACCGTATACCGGGGATTGTCACTCCAATCAACCGTTAGCGGGAAACCCGCCTTTGAACACGTCTGTCGTCGGCAATGCCATCATAGGGGACTAACGCACTGCATCCTACTTCACAACGGAGAGTATTCGAGGGAGAAAGGGAGCCGAGCGCCTTACTATTCATGGTGCCACTACAGTAGGCTGTCGATAAAAATTTATCCCGGCAGTGGAAATCCCCCATCTTGTCAAAACGTGAACACCCCCTTGAGGTATGCCGTTTTCTGCTCAATAATTGGTCCAAGGAGCTTACTTAGACTTTCATAGACTGGTTGTAACAGCCTGGAAGAATAGGCTCGCACAGCGTATGCGTAGGAAAACGTACCTGCGTCGACGACGATGCACTCTCAATTAAAGGGGGATATTATCACATATTATTCAAACACACAGAAACCAGAACATAACCGGCACCTAAAGCGTTGTCGGTGAAGTACAGCGGTACGTCGGATACACAAATTGCATGCAATGGACGATGAGGTAACACGGTTATGATAGCGTATGTCTTACTTCGAGATCAAAGCACACCACCTGCCCCCTGTTTACAGACACGTGCCCGCTTGCCCATGTTCACGCTCAGTGTTACGGCAGAGAACGTACGGTACCTTGCCGTTCCAAAGCCTGTTAATGTCGGTGAACAAGACGCGCGCATCGGTGGGGGTAGACCCATTTGTCTACGAGACTTCCCGCTTGGGGAACCCTGTATCTCACACGAAACGTGACAAACTGTATACCAAGATGAGCAATCCCATGATCTAAGAGTACCCTTGGTGCACATACTTTAATTCCAGGATTAGAAAGGCGTGTCCGGATTAATGGGTACAGTAGTTGCTCAGAGAAGCGGCCGTTTCAGTCACAAACGGTTTTGCGAAAACACACTGCCATATTTGTCGTAAAAGGGGCCACGAGGACGTCTGTCAACAATGTAATCAACTTGTTCGACGTTGTTGCTGCAATGGGTGCTAAATTGCCATGCGGGCTAACCTAGTTAAAAGTTCGAACATGAACCGAATGAACAAGTCAACGCCCTTATAGCCAAAATGCATCTACCGGATCGGTATCCTGGTTGAATGCTGGACCAAACTTAGTCCCGGCCTAATCCGGTTCTGATCTGCAAGACCGGGTTGGAACCTTCACGTTTGCTACCGACTATGCCGTCCGATGTAATGCTTGTGGCGCAAGACAACAGCAAGAGAAAAAGTAAACCTTGCACGGTTCTTAACCACATACCAAGCACATCCTTTGCGGCGGGTCGCTTCTACGATGCCTTCATGTCGCCTGGAATATTATGAAAAACATTAGCTGTGGAAACATGAGGAACGGCATACAGGCAGTTCATATCATTTCAAACTGGCATGAAGCTAGGACGCCCTGAAGATCCTTGGTCTAGCATTCGCTCCCCTTCGCGGAGAAAGACCGGCATTGCCTCACCGTAAAAAATACCTCGGGGGATATAAAGGCTGAGACAGCCGGAGCCGACACGACGACAAGCTCATTTGGCGCAAACGTTATTACCTTGCAATATATACCTGGTGGGACTACTGTACATCTGTACCACCGATCTAGTCCAACATAACTGCTCAACCCATTTTTCCGGATCGCTCGGAAACAGTTCAAAACAATCACTCAGTTTTTACGTCAAATCGGGGGGGATTCACGGAACTGCTCGACAGGCTACGGCGAGCTCTCTTGCTGGCGGGTCCCTGTCCAGCGCAAACGAAGCCGTCCAGGGAAGGGCCGTGCTGGTGGCAGTGGGTAGGCTGCTTTCCACCGAGTCCCCACCGTGACGTTCGGCTACAGTTCGCGACTTGGCACTTGAGACGAAAACTAACCAATTTGCCTACCAACATTTCGCCTTTATGGTCGGAACATACTGTCGCCATACCGCCAGTTAGTACACCCCAGCTAGGTGCCCTGGTGCAGGTGTCATGTGAGCAACGCCGGGTAACGATATTCACCATATCATCCTCCGCATGTAATTTGCAGTACACCGCCCTGTTGCTGCCCTCGACATTGAAACTCGGTTGCTTCATGCAGGTGTCATATGGGCAACGCCGGGTGACGACGTTCACCATGCTGTTGTGAGCATGTAGCTTACAGTACACCGCCGTTTTGCTGCCCTCGACATTGAAACTCGGCGTTTTCATGCAAGTGTCCTGTGAGCAACGCCGAGTGATGATGTCCACCATGTCATCCGCCGCATGCGGTTTGCAGTACATCGCCGTCTTGCTGTTCTCGACATTGAATCTCGGCCGCTTCATGCAGGTGTCATATGAGCAACGCTTTCCGTTAACGTTCACCATGCCATCGTCAGCATGCTGCTTGCAGTACACCGCCCTCTTGCTTCCCTCGACATTGAAATTCGGGCTCTTCATGCAGGTGTCATATGAGCAACGATTGCCGCGAACGTCCACCATGCCGTCCTCAGCATGAAGCTTGCAGTACACCGCCGGCTTGCTGCCCTCGACATTGAAACTCGGCCTTTTAATGCAGGTTTCATGTGAGCAACGCCGGTTAAAGATGTCAACCATGTCATCCGCAGCATGCTTCTTGCAGTTCACCGCCGTCTTGCTGCCCTCAGCATTGAAATTGGGCTTCTTCATGCAGGTGTCATACGAGCAACGCCTGCTGCGAACGTTCACCATGCTGTTGTGAGCATGTTGCTTGCAGTACGCTGGCGTCTTACTGCCCTCGACATTGAAATTCGGTTGCTTCTTGCAGGAGTCATATACGCACAGCCTGTTGTTGATGCTCACCATGCCGTGCTCCGCGTGTTGCTTGCAGTACGCCCCCGTATGACCTTTGACAGAGAAGCCCCCCCGTTTCATGCAGCCATCGCGTAAGCAACGCCTCATATTCGCCGGACACGGGGTGGTGGCGGCGGCGATTAGAATACCTGAGGAACATCAGGTGGCGAGCGTGGCACAGAAAGGATGTACGAAGTATAACGTTTGGGCTGAGCTGTCACGCCTACAGCTAGTATATATGTCGGCGGTAAGAGACGATTAAACGGGTTCCGTCGGCCCGCGCTGCACTACAATGGTCCCACCAAGTTATTCATAGAGGTCGGCGGCGAGGGTGACTGTTTGTCACACCGTGCAACCTTCGGACATGGTAGCGATGTTTCTTTGCTCAAGTAAACTTTTTTAAGTGTGGTTTGAATTACAGTAACAGAGTTTATGATCGGAGGCGAGCACACGAAACCTATTCGACAACCGTCTGGTTCACGGGATAAAGATGCTGCTGCATTCACATAGTATAGTGTTCTAGTGTATGTATAGGCATGCTTATAAAATGCCAGTTTTGTTTCGAATATATCTGCACTTTTCGGCGAAACGATAAGTACATCGACACGGCAAGTCGGTCCGGACACGTTGGTCGAGATTTGGGCTCGATCCGAGCACTGTAGCTCGTATACCAATCGCCGAAAGGTGTTTTGTCGTGAGGAGTGGCTACAGTGATTTCACACAACGATTCTGCCGGCTCAGCCTTGTCGGTGAGGTACGGCACAAGCTGTTCCAGGAGAGTACGCCTCTGTATGAGGCCACAGTTTCTACTTACCCAGACATAATTGCCTACTTGTAGCCCTCTCACGAGATTACGAGCAGACGTACCAGAGAAACCAGAGAAACCAATTGGCAGACAACATAATATGCAGACAACACAACGTTACGACGCGGCCGCTCATGTAAACACGAGGCAAAACGATGCGTGTGTGACACACCAATCTGCGCTGTACTGCTATGGCTATTACATTATACTTTTGTTTATCGGATTCTGCGACCCGTAGGCAACAGGCTACCTTCCTGTGCTGCCGTTGTGTGCCACATACGCACACTGACTCAGGACAGATAGGCCATGATCAGACAGCATGTCAAGACGACAACACACGATACTAGCACCACAAGCAGGAGCGGACCACATCACGCACGCGCGGCAGGCACGCTGGTTCCTGCTGTGGCCATTCCAAATTGCTTTTTTGGGGGCTTCCATCCGTCACCAGTCATCAACAATCACCACCGTTATTTACTCTGCCGCTGTGCTGTCCATCATATGTGTCGCGCGTCTGGCGCGCGCCGCGGTAAATACTAGCAGGTACATGGTAATATTGAACTTTGGTGATATGATAAACTGGCCACAATTCCCGTTTTTAGATTTGAAGGAGTGAGTTCAACGCTCAGCGAGTTCAGACCTAAGCTGTTGTACTTTATTTTCCCGTTTATATTTTGTATAGTGTACGTAACCCCAGACACTACGGACAGCTCACGAGCACACAGAGTGCGAGCTAGAACTAGCTGGATACAACCCTATCTTTACACGGCTGCCGTCCGCCAGGAAAAACAACGCAGGATGTTCTGCCGGGGATGTATTGCTCTAGGTCCCGACTGTTGTACTCAATAGATGCTTCATTTGTCACACCCTTCGAACTGGAGATCGGGTGGTCTGTGCTGCTGCAATTCTTGTGCTTCACCGCCATTGACAGCAGCAGTAACAAGCAAAAGTGCGATCTTAGTAGACAGCCGAGAGCGCGGGCGATCTACAGTCGACAGAGTAAGGCGCCGCATACTTTACATATATACACACCACTGGATTCATACACGCAACGGGGGGAGAATAATAAGCAAAGCTCCAGCCAACAACCAAAGAGCGCGACAGCTATCGAACTCGTCAAATCGTCCTTAGAACAGCGAGTTAGGGGTTAGCGTGCACGATGCACCTTTTGCCTTTGCACATAAAAACCAAGTCATTTTGTTGTCAGCCCGCACACAAAGAGGCAATAAGCATCGATTCCCTTACGAAAACAAGGTTGTTTGTATCCCTGACACAAAAACCAGGTCGATTTCGACCCGCCGCAAGAAAAACAAGCCAGTGTCGATCCCAACAAAAAATTCAGCTGTATTTTGAACCCAACACTATAGTCAAGTCCATTGCGATGCGCATTGTGAAACCAAGATATATTCGTTTTCCCGACAGTAAAACTAAGTCAACCTCAACCACGCACAAAATAACTAAGTACCCAACACTTAAAATCAGCCGAGTTCGATGCACACACCAAAAACACTAATGTTTTGGCTAGCAAAAACACCTCGTGCATTTCTATCCAGACACAACGTAGAACTAAATCAGTTTCGAACCCCACACCAGAACCAAGTCAACTGCTATACCTACACTCAAATCAAGAAAACTTATACCCCCCTCACAAAAAAAAATATATTCCTGGCACAAACGCAAAAAACGCGAAACTTCCAATCCGTACACTGGAAATATTCCAAGTCCATCTCGACCAGGCACACGAAACATAACAAACATACATAAACCAACCAGACATAAACCGAGCCAACTTAATCCTACACTAAAACAAGTCATTTTAGCCCCTCGTACAGGGATCAGGCATATTGCATACTCAGAAATCTAGTCAATTTTGATTCCCACATTAAATCAAAAGCCTTTCGCCTCTCCACAAAAAAACAAGTTAAGTTCGACCACCCGAACGTCAATCAAGTCAGTTTCGTCCCCCAACACAAACTGAAGATGTGTAATAACGACGTACTATGAGACAGTAATCATATGATATCACACCATGTGCTGTAGGTTTTTAAATCGTATTCGCGCAACTCCCCTGAGCACGCCTTGTAGGGGAACTTTGTATTACTGTTACGATAACTACCGTGTACGTAATACCCCATCTGTACCCACAAATACGGTGCGCTTGTACGGTGCAGGCAGCACTCCATACAGCAGCTAGTGTAGTCAGCAGCATCGAGTTGGTGAGTTATGGGGACGGGGGAGAGTCTATGCTGTAGTTGAGTGGATACCCGCGGTCATGTTAGCTTAGTTCGTAGATTAACTTAATTTCCTTTCTGCGCCTCCTTCGTCTGGTGTGTTTTAGGTGGGCAAGCGTCATGCTTTCCGGCCCAATTTAGTTTTTTAATGGTTTTCCAGTCTTCGTAGGGCTCCAGCACCTTCGGGACAGGTCTGTGCAAAAGGGAGAATGAGGCGATTGAGTTTTTGATATAATAGTTGAGTCACATTGCCCACAATGTCTCAAAGTCGGCATAGCGGCTTCAGACAGTGAAATCGAGAAACCGTTACACAACTTGACATCATAATAGGACATTATCCGCAGAATTGGGATCAAGAATTGACAGAGCAACAAGAAAATCACTACGTACATGCATTTGGGGACGGAGAAGCGTTTTTTACAACGGCTGGAAAGTACGATTGCCTCGCTCGCGTGTTCGACATGTACCTTAGCCTAGAGCACGTAAAAACACAGAACAGTAGAACAACATGCCTTGCCCTCGAGCCGCCGACAGATGATAGTCGAAGATCGGAAAATAATAATGCGGGAGACATGGTGAAATGGTGCACCGTCCATAGCTCTGGCGTTGTGTGCTATTGACAGAGGTAACGACTCGTTCTACGGTAGAGGTAGCACTTTTTGGCTGAATCGTTTTCTGAACGATCGGGCTCCTTAACCCAAGCTGGTCGGACTTTCATTTTTGTGACGAAATATGTTTCAGAGTATACTTCGGTCATGAGATTTCTCATCTGGCAGCACTTTTATTTTCCTCCAAAATCAAGTTTTCGGTGAGGTATGACGCTCATTAAGTGAGGAGCTTAGAAAAAACATGGTGCACCTCTATCGTAGCATGCCTCTAACCCTGCTGTCCTGCAATTGTTTTTCAGGTTGCTTTAGGCTGAAAAAGAGAGCACTCCCGCGATGAGCGTGTTAGCCACAGTGCAGCGTGCACCGAGCTGGTAGCCATCGCGTGAGCGCTTGCCTCCCGCCAGTCGACGTTTATTTGGGGTGGGTGTTGATACGATTGTCTGTTTTGCCGGTCCGTGTAGTGTTTGTTGATATTTTTGTTGATGTGTGCTGTGTCTGCGTTCTCGATACAGTCCGGAAATGTGGAGGTCGATTTTGCGTTTTCTAGTTGATACGTATGATATACACGTGTAGGTTGAGTCAATGCGGGATACCCGTCACCGCCGCCGATATTCCTGCTGTCGCAAGGTGATGGCTGCGAGTTCTCCCTACACAAGAATCGGGTTAGGGCCGTGAGCTGTATGGCGGGGCTGTGCGTTGCTCTCGCAAAGCTGGCGCTGTGCGATGCGCGATTTTGCGCAATCGCACGGTAACAACATCAGGATTTGCAGAAGCAATGTACAGAAGCTTACTACCAAATAGTGTATTATGTACTTCGTCAGAAAAGTGACCGAGTACACCATTTGCGAACAACCATACCTCATGCTGGTCGTTCTGCGTAGAATAAGCACCCAGTTTGGCATCGTATACAACTCAATAGGGACGTTTTTCGTTCAGATCCATAAAAACTCCCCCTATTCGGAGTTTCAAATGTGTATATAAATAATACGGACAACAACACGAATATGTTTTGTTTTATCCCCGCACAACATTTGACGCTTGACGAACATGCCTACAGCCCACGAAACATAATTTGTGTTGTGAACGGTGACCACCCGCAATGCCGTTTTCCTGCCATTTCATGGAATGCCGTACTGGCCCTCGTACGACCCTGATGTAGGAAACCTCTTTACCCTATTCGTGCAACAGCAGCTGGGCTGGAGACGTGCGAGCTACACATGCTATATTATTTCATTTCCTTCTTATACACATACCTATGGTAGTGGTGATATTGATCCTAGACTCTGACTCATCTCCGGAGCTCTACCCCATGTATAGGCCTTATCGCGCGGTTAATTCGCCTGCGCGCGTGTCCGCTTCGACCGTAGCGGCCGGTGGCGACGATACTCGCGCTCGGTGCCGCACGCACCCGTGCGGCACGCACCCGTGCGGCACGCACCCGTGCGGGGGCTCGGCATCGGAATCTACGGAGGGTATTTCCGCACTATGCGAGCCAGGTCCGCCTTCTCTGTGTTTTGACGCAACGCCTCGCGAAATGATTACAATTTTATCCTGATTTCTTCGGGGTCGTGCTCCCCGGCCTCCGGTGCCTCGGAAGGGTCCACCGCCCTGCCGGCGCCGCCGTCAAATGGAAACTGTGTAGGCGAACAGAAGGTCAAGATCTACGACATGTTTCGCACTCCTGGCTCCTAACCGCCGTCCATGTTTCGTTTCGACGTAAAGTACGCCAGAAAACGCCACGGTTTCGTTTTTCGGAGAGCACCAGAGCTTGAGCAAAGAATCCGAGAGTTTATCGTGCTCAGAAGCGCGAGCATGACCGACTTGGGCGCTAGCGGGCGCAGGCGTGTAGAGGAGATAGGGTAAGGGAGCAGTGGCTGGTGTGGCATCTTGCTGTCGCTCCCTCGTGGAGGGGGGACAGTCGTACCAAGTCGACTATGAACGGGGAAACAGCACAAATGCGAACGACGTGAAGATCCTCTTCTGGACGAAAATTTAGGGAGTATCATATTCTTGAAATACTAGATGGCCAGGGAGGGCGGGGTGGCTGCTTCCCAAGCGTGGTGTTTTCTTTTTTGAACGACAGGAAGGCAGTCCGTTTTACGCTGCTGCATCTAGTGTGCGGGCTTGCAGAGCCGTGGATTCATACGACGATGCCCTGCTGCACCAGCTCAGAGCGAAAGGCGGATCAATAATAGAAATATGCAGCAAATCAAATATGTATAGTTTTTACGCAGCCGGGTCCGCCGATGCAGCGAAAGGCGGGCCATACATAATTATTCCACAGATCAGATATGCATACTCGTGCAATCATCATCCGCCACGAGAAGGACACGACAGACCAAACGCACACTGCAATCGCGGTGTGTTGTCTTACGGACTTGAACCTGCACATGCCTGGCAATGTGAGTCCTGGTATATACAATAGTATCACTCGGAATTTATATCGTGTGTGGGTAAACAACGTGTTGGTTTGCAGCGCAATGTGTGCTGCTTGATACCTGTGTTTTATCGTGGAGGTTCATCGTACCCGTACCTACACACGCCTGGCAGTACGAGTCGTGGTACCTGGTATCTCTGGTGGATGTTATCGTCTGTGTGTACGCCGTGCTGTTCTGCGGCATACGGTGGTCGATAATTTCCAGGTATCCCTCGAGCATGCTGTGATACTCGTACGGATCGTGTGCACTATCGAGTGGCACAACCTATACATCGTCAAAATCACACACTTTATAATTTGATTCGTCGATTCGAAACCATTGGTCGCTGGTGTGTAGAAAACAGACAACAAAAACTCTCGACCCCTCGCCGATCCCAAGAACTGAAATACTTCACAAGTTTGACATCGATCGACAACACAAGGATTACGTCATGGACTCTGAATGCGTCGCGCTGGTTGGGGGTTCCGAACTCACCCTAGTGTCACATTTGCCACACCTCGGTCGATGATATGTTGGGGGGCGCCGACTAGGCGTCTGATAAGAACACATTTGACAGCTGATGTGACAGAAACAGACGACAACCACTCTTGATCACTCTCCGACGGCCGAAAATGGAACATTTTTAAGGCTATTGAACAAAAACGGTAGGACGCCGTGAGCAACCGTTCACCACCTAGACTACGGATCGAAAGGAAGAGGCCGATATGTATATTTGCTGGCCTTGCCTGGTACCAAGTGGGTTATCGTCGTAGAACCTCGAACCCGTAGGTAATAAAAATACTGCACGTATCGTTCTCGTAAACACTACCCGGTGTAAGTCATATGTACACATTATACGTATCGTTCTCGTATAAGTGCAAGGGCATATACTATTGTATATACTTGCGTAACAATGAAAAGAGTCAACAAGATTGTGGCGTATGGTGCCTGTCACTATCTCACAGGTCAGATAGTGGCGAGACTCGCCTTTCTAATGGATTTTTCAAGTTTGGGAACATAGTGGACGTAGTTGGGGCTCCATATAAGGGGTACACGCATTTTCTTCGGCACTTTGTACTGAGAAGGTGATGAACGAGCCACACAGTGGCATGATACCGTTTAGTCTAAACCACTTGAACGAGCCACAATGTGGCATGATACCGTTTGGTCTAAACCACTTGGTTTCAATTTTCATTAAATTCCTTCATTTCAATTGGAATTTTGAAGCCACGGTAGTTGACCACAGAGTTGGGACTCTTGGGAAAGCATGACAGATCTCGACGGTACATATTTTCTTGTGCGACAGACGCATGCTACGGTAGAGGTGTACCATGTTTCTGCCTTATAAGGATGGTCACATGAGGAGCTGTGTACCTCACCAAAAAGCTATTTTTGGAAGAAAACAAAAGTGCTACACGACCAACAACTCCGTGGCCTTACGTATACTACAAGCAGTAGTCCACTGGAGGAATGAATGGATTCCAGTAATAATGTCTGACGCGTTTGGGTTAAGGAGCCCCTTCATGCCCAAATAATATCAGCGAACATGTGGTATCTCTATCGTAGCACGCGTCGACTGCAACCAACATCAGCTATGGAGGGCGCTCAGGACAGCGGTAAGTACAGGAGTTGCAACCAAGGGGGTGTTGAGATAGGGCACGTGGCCTTTACGATTCTGCAGGTTAGCTGCAGGGGTGTAAGTTGGACGTGCTTTTCGCAGTAAAGGTTCTGCCGTCTTTTAACTGATCGTCCCAAGAAAGCAAACTCAAACTGGGTTTCGACAAACATTATTTGCATGCCTCTAACGGGGGTATATTCCATTTTTTTGTCGCATAGCACGCAGAGGGCTTGCTCTGCATGCGGTCCCAGTGACGCCTAGTTTAGTTTGGCTGATCCATTCCGCCCCTTGGCGAATCCATTCAAACAAAATCCACGGAATGAGGCCATACTTGGTTAAGGCATGTGGTAGGTCGGCTGGAGGGATTCCTGCCGCTCCGCCTGTTTGTGAAGTTTGGTGATAGTAGCACTCATTCAATCCGCAATCAATCGTAGTTTGATGTACTCTGTGTACTGCTGCTGCTACTACCAGTGCTGTGTGTGTCATCCGTGTGTCAGTAGAGTCTACCACCTTCATCCTGCAGCGATGGTTTGTATTTGAAGAACAAGAAACAAAATAACTACTGCTGTGCCTATCTCTACTGCTGATGCTGCTACTGTATTATAATACGTCTGACGTACTCCGCTACCTGGCGCTTCGATCCAATCAATAATCCATACAGCGAGAGGGAATTCTCGACTCGCACACAGGG
Source organism: Saccharina japonica (assembly GCA_008828725.1). Lineage (NCBI taxonomy): Eukaryota > Phaeophyceae > Laminariales > Laminariaceae > Saccharina > Saccharina japonica. The sequence goes on from MEHQ01003632.1 coordinate 242,685, forward strand.
TGTGTCGGCTGGTCGGGGAGCTGCCTGCCCCGACCCGGTCCCCGCCGCATGGTATATCCTGTGAAGTGGTGTGGCGACAAGTACGCTTTACGCACTTGTACAGCCGTATTATATGTAGCGCATTCAATACGCCATCAATCGTAAATATTCCGTGTGCCTGTACGAGTATATCATGATGTCAATCAGTATGAGGTCGAGTGGCGTTACTTGTTGTGTCGTTTCATTTGGCGTTACATTTCGGATGCACATCGTCAAATCGTGAATCATTGACTCGGACTCACCCATGGCATGGGCTGTGGACCATACACGTAAATATAACGACGATCGATTGTGGTTCGCATCACACGCACGAATGACCGTCTGACCCTCTCCGCTTCATGGGGAGTCTATTAAAAAAATATTCCACGCACCCGCGCACACGGGGTTGCTGGGCGGGGCATGGGTCGGGACTGAGCCCCGACCCGCTCCTCCCGCCGCCTCGCCTGAGATGCATTATTGTAGCTTGTAGCTATGCCTGGTATTCATCATGTGTTGCTTTTTTGTATGTCTTGGTAAATACGTACCGGTACGGAAACTATGAATAGCATGTTACTGATTTAGGCCCTAGGCCCTGTTCGAGCATGAAACCACTTAAAATTTGACGCGACCAAGAGCTGAGCCCAATAAAACAACTCAGATGAAACGTTGAATTCGTGCGTGATTTAGCGACAGGTTATTCGAGTACCAGTTGGAGCGTTGGAGCCAACAATTATGTACCAGACCAACTATCGAAGTGACGGTTGATAGGCGACATATCAAATTATTGGTTGAACTTGGACTAAGTATCAAATTTTGGGAAGAGGAACGCAAATAATCGATGAACTTAGACGTCAAAACACTGTTGAAAATCAGGGGATTTGGGGATATAAATAAATTGACACGACAGTACAAACGGCAAAAACAAAATTGCAAGATTTTGTCGCTGTTTGCTGTTGTGTGTGATCGTGTGGAAGGCATCATCGCAGATGAGATAGTACCTCTCTCCAGTTACATAATAAATCCCTATGAGTTTCAAGGTAAAACATATTATACATATTTCAAGTAAAATATCCCACCGCAACTTTACTCCAAAAATCTCGAAGAGCATGGCAGAAAGCAATGCAAAATGGATGCCCAAAACTCAACTCGTGAACGAAATTCCTTCACAACGGAGCGAAACAGGTGATTCCCTACTTTTTTTAAAGATGACAAAGGTATCTGTTTTCTTACTAAAGTCGAAAAACAGCTGAAGCGGAATTTCGAAACTCGACTCAGATTCGAAAAACAGTCTAACTTCAGCTAGATAGCCGCCTCCACACAAATTTCGATGTATTTAAAATATCGTACAGCAGCACAGGATCAGCAGCAGTACAGCAGTTGCCAATAAACATGTAAGTGCATCCACAATATTATACCATACCCTACAAGGTACGACAGGTAGGTGGTGCATTAGCGTACGTACAGCAGATTGCTCTTGCTATCAGTGGTACACAACCAGGTACCACAACAACAGAACAGTAGTGGCTGTTAAAAGCAGTTGTGCAAGCAGTTATACTATGTGTGCGTGTGGCCGAAGATACGCACGAGCATCCCTGCTACTCACAGCATTGTCCTCGGTAACTCCGTTGGAGCACTCTTAACTCTTGGCATTGAGTCCGACCTCTATATTTCACGACAACGCTGCTATACTGCTCTTTATAAAATGTTAGAGATCACGCGAGTCTGCGACTGGCGGCCGTTCAGGCCGCCGGCGAAGCCCCCTCCTCTGGACTTACCCACAGGCCCAAAGGCATTTTGTTGTATATACTAGGAATACACCAAGTACATACCGGTATGGTGCAGTTCTTTTCAGACAGGGTAGGCCGTGTGCACGGCTTAACCGTAGACGATATCCTAGCATGCATTATGAGTAAGGGCTAACGGCATGGTAGTCTTCACTGTACACATTGCTCAACAGCGTCCCCACCCCCCCAGAGCCACCTGCATTCACTTCTACAGGCATCCATACCAGGTCCATTCTAGCCTGCTCAATGGCAATACAGGTGTTTCAACAAGTCACGCCCAAACTCGTACCTGGAGAAATTATAACACCCCGCGTCAGAGCAATAAGACGTAGTCACGACTTCGATCGTCCAGGAGGTGTAGGTGCGCTGCACCAAATTAAACATCGAGACCTTATCCGACCCCTATCCCCCAAAACATCGGCCCCCATATATATTATAAAACTTAGGAATGTGTAAAAATATGATAGCAGACACACCAGGAACACACTAACCACTCAAAAGCATATATTGGGGACAGTCGAGGTCGTGGCTACGTTGGTTAACAGCAGGATCTACGTATCTGGCGCGTGAGGGACTACTTTATCCAGATGTGAGTTGAGGTGCTACCTGTGTCCTGCGTAGGCTGGAACTTTGTTGTGTACTGTACACGTAGAAGTTGGCGGCTGTGAGCGTACGTGGCACCGGGGGAACAGAACAGAGTCACCCTCTGCCATATTTTATTTTGTAGAGTAAGGCTGCGGCGTCGTTAGCCCCTAGTGGAACGGCGCTTTAGGGTATAAAATTGTCGTTTTCTGACATACCCTACACACGGCCTATCCACGCTGAATGAGCCTGCATCATCTCCTTGCTACTTGCTACAACTAAACATATGTGTACACATGGTAGGTCTTGCAGCAGGTCGCTCGCACGTCGCGCCGCGCTCCCTGCTGCTGCTGCTGCTGCTGCTGCTGCCGCGCGGTCATAGTATGTAAGAGCATGTCTGCACGTACGTGAGGGTTACATGTGGGCGAGTACTGCTGCTGTATGGGTTAACCAGAGTTGGACATTGTGGGTGGTCACGATTTCGCGTACAAGTGCGGTGTCATGGGCTGCATGCACGCAGTCGCCGATCGCCCAGGTCTGGTGGCGAAAGGCTTCTTGCTCTACTCACGAGGTATTAATATGGAAACACCTGGTACGTACACTCATACGTACCTGTACTGTATGGTTAGTACGTAACAGTATACGTGAAGGTCGGCGCGAGAGCATATTGTCGTTGCAACTGATGCTGTTATCAGCCATTGGCATCACGTGTCTCCAGAAAGGATTTATATCGTTACAGCAGTGACTAGAGTAGTAGCGCTGCGACCATGCCCCCCTCCCTCGCAACTGTATAGGCACGACTACAAGGTTTTTGTGGCGTACGCTTTCCCGCTCAACAATACATTGCAAGATTCAACGACACACGAACATTTAAGCTCTGGGCCAAACATTTAAGAGCACTGCAATGTAACAAATTCGTTATTTTTTTTTCAGTTGCAATACTTCTTCTTGCAGATTTTCGACCTTTCATGACTCGATACCGAAAACGACAGTTCTAATGCTCAGACCTACTCCCTAATGGTCGTTTTCAAAATCGTATATTATGGATGAAATGTTTAGTGTCGGGCGCCAGATCGATTCGACGCCTGTTTCATCACGAAGATCACCTCTTACTCGAAAAGGACTTCCCATTCACCTTGCACCTATAGACGAAGTAGTAAAATGAGAGTTTCTGGGGCTGCTGATACGATTTTAACTTAGATGTTCGACAAGAACGCCGCGCACTATTAATAGTAGGCTAACCTACCTGGACCTCTAGTTCGGCCGTCTGTAGCGTCCTAAGAACCCACAGCAGAGTGTAGATGACAAACAGGAGGACCGGAGTCATACAAGTTTCCTGCTGCTGAGCAATTTCGTTCCGTGATGCCCACACAGCAATGCTTGCCCTCCTTTGCGGATCCAAGGGCCCCAACACCTCCTAGAGACATTACGAGCTAGCTATACGTTGGTCGAGAACAGTTCTGAGCATTAGAACTGCAGCTGTACCGTGTTTGGTAACGAGTGATGACATGGTGTTATTGTACCAGAAATTGCATCGCTGTGGTGAAAAAGACGAAAATATGTTATTTTCACAACACCCAAGTACGCACTATTTTCATTTTTCGACCGAAAGGACCCTTCAAATATTATTATCGGTACTACTGTATATTATATATACAAGGGGCTTCGCCGAGTGTCGTGATATGAAATGTAGTAGGAAGCAGGCTTGTGGCCATGGATGGGGTTAGACTTGATACCAACAGTTGGTATTAACATCACTCTACACGCTACTCACGCAGAGTGCGAATTCTATAGGGCTGTTTTTGTCGACACGTATTTGTTATTTTGTTTTGGGAAATGGAAAAAAATATAAAAATTTGGACTTGCCTAAATAGAACGTTATTTCCATACTTCAGATTGGATATTTCCTTAGTCCTTACTTGGCAAGTTTATTTAACTTATTTTTTTCCATTACGAATTACTTAAACTTGCTGTATGGAGATTTTGGAAAAACAGTTTAAAGAAGATTTGACAAAGTGATTTGCATTTGTTTTCGTCTCGTTCCGAACGGTCCTTGCAGGTATAGCAGTCACTCACACACTCGTCATATACCCAACGCACACATATACGACTGAAGCACAGGTGCTGCTGTTGTAACCTCTCCTACATGAATGTTGGGCACTGCATAGCTGGGCATATAGGCGGGTCCGAACAAGAAATACCTACAAATAATTTGAGGAAAGACGGGATATTGCTCCAAAGATCCTACGCAGGTGTTTCGTTGATACGGGTGGCTGTTACTTGTTCGCCACGATCCGCGCTTCAGTTACACTAAAGTTGACGTTTTTTAATACACAAGTCTGTTCAACTTCGCTGAGTACGCGAGATACCAGCGAAGAAAGGCCCTCAGACCAGCTCTCTTCTTTGAAGTTTACATTTATATTCTATAAGCAACTTCCGTATCTATCTGGCTTTACAATTGACAGTCATGCAGGTATTTTTGCCCCATGCCTTCTCTCTTTGATACATCGCGCGTAGGGTTTAGAGTTCGCTCCTCACATCGATGAGCATCGAGCTTTGCCAACACGCACACTAGTTCGCTCGCGATGATGGAAATTTCGCCGACGGAAGCAGATTCGGGATAAGCGCTGTTCATTGGAAGCCCTTTTATCCAGACGATAGTCACAGTCGGCGTAGGCAGGTGCAAGTGTGGTCTGCGATGTTTGGTCTGGGATAAGGGCATATAGGGGCACTGGCCAGCTAGCTAGGCCTAAACGTGGACGTGTGCAGATGGACACAACACCGTATCCTACATACGTTCAAAACGTATGAAATTGACTGATGAAATTATAAAACAGCTAAAACAAGCGAACCTATTTAGAAATCTGAATTTAAAGACAAAACGCGAGAAACACCGTTTCACCTACATCTGCCGTGTGGTTCCAGGGGGCACTGTCACAAAACATTAAATGTCTTGATTCCGACGGGAAAACAACGAATGTATACCCCATACATGTTATTCGATATGTATTGGTACGTAGCAAAGCCTTAGATGATCGTTGCGTATTCTGCGGCGAGTTTTATATTCGGGAATTCCCTTCCAGTTTGGTTTTGTTGTCGAGTCACTGCTTTCTGGAATGGGGTCTTCAAAGACGGCCCCTTACACCCAGAGGAAAGGAGAAATTGCACAGCATCGAAGGGAATGGCTGCTAGTGCTGAGTGGATGTCTAAAACGTGGTCACGTGTAGTTGAAAAATATAATTCACATGTTGCTGGAGTGATTCATCCAGCCCCGTTGTCATTTTATCAACCACAGTATCACACCCACTACCGCACGCGTCGAGATATATTCGACATTTCTTTCTTTCTTGCGGGAACTACAGTAGATGCTATTGTACTACAGTAGGTATATCACCGTTCTGAACGTATTTGTGCGTGTATTTTTCTGCGTGTGGACAGGGTGTCTATTGCTCCTGCAGGTGATTTTGGTAACCCACCGACTGCCTGCGCTGAATACATGTGTTATGATATCCATAGCCGATCACGAGCTGCGACGCTTTATGAGTGCGAAACAACGGAACCATCCCTCCATACCGTATAGCATGGACGAATACCCCCCCCCCTGAGATAACACACCCCCCTACATGAGCACACCCGTTGATATGTCGTTTGAACTCATCGTCGCTTCATCACCGGGGAACGTTGAGTACCACACCCCCGACGGTGGTGCGTTTGAAAACAGCATTAAACGCCAAGATTGCCCCATGGCCTGGTGGACACTATTCACTCACCTCATGTTCTCCTAATCCTCCTACGGTGCCCTATGCCCCAACCACTGATGCCGGTAGTAGGTATGCGGCCAATCACGGAACTTGCCGCGTACCATGGTAGTATGATCTCGAAAACAATCCCGTGCGCAAAGCTATATATATATTATAAGTACATTTTGGGCGTCGGCTAAAAGCTGAGCTTTCATGTTATTACGACAGTACAGCAGTTAGTTTTTCAGCGGGGCAAGGGCTTCCGAAGTACAATATTCAGTAGTTTTGACACCATTGAATTTCTATTGCGGCACCTGTATATAGAGCGTTCGGAACGTTGGGCTCCGGTGCCTGCTGCGTGGAGCGCTACGTGACCTGGAATGCGCGTTGTGCTCGTGCGCCGCAACGTGTAACTTCCCTAAAGTCCCAGAGGGCGCCCAGATTGATTGTGTTTTACAATTTCGTGAATATTGGCCTGAAATCCACTTGGCAGATGGTATAGACTTCTAGACACCTACAGCATTTTTGTTTCCACAGGGATAAAACAGAAGGTGCTTTAATTGTCTTTCCCGTAGGCAGACTAAACCCAAACATTATTTAACTAGCGACAAACGGGTTGCGCTGCGCGAAACCTCGTGTTGCGCGACCCGTACCTCGACTCGCGACCCCTCTTGCGCTGAACAGCAATATATCCCAACCCGGAATTTGTGCCAGGGTATAAAGTACCTCATGCCCTACCGTTGACTGTTCTGCGGCTTTGTAGCTAAGCGAGCGTCTTTGCTGTAACTTCCGATCCCAGGCGTGGGCTTTATCATCGCCGACAATATTTTGTTGAAATGTATAATGAAAGCTGGTTTCAGACTAAAGCCTCTCACATGTTATCACAACCCTTGTGCCGGCAACTCCCCACCGGTTGTTGACACCTTGCTATCACACCCTCTTGTGATCACACTCTATGAGATTTGACCTTGGTTTGGTAACGCCCGCTTTGTTGCAATTATGACCACCGTTAGTGCACCCCATCAGTAACACGTCCCTTCGTAGCCACACCCTCTAAATACCGCACCCCCTCGTTACCACATTCCCTGGCTGCGAAGCTACTGTGCATTGCGATTATCGCCGGGGAGTCGTTAGATACCACACCCCCTCTACAACACTAGACCCGGTGATACTGTTTGTATACGGCAAATTGTTATGACCGGGTTGTGCTTCCTTCAGTGTTGTGCGGTAACAGGTTGGTTGTGTAGCTATATTCAGTATTTGAGGTCACATGGAACGAACGCTGGTACATGCTCCATTTGTTCGATGATACCGACTGCCAACCTACGGGCCTGGCCAAGCCGTTCGAGACTACGGTGTTTGTGCCCGACAGCTTTTAATCTCACCGAAAACGAGGGGGTACATATATGTGTGTGTCATGTCGATTTATTTATGTCGATAGCGTTGGTGATTGGATACGTAAAAAACAAAATAATGGGTTGATGGTTGTTTTGTGCAGAGTGATTGAATTGGCTCGCGTTGGCAAACCGGCATTGTATCGGAGTGTTGTGTCGGTGTCTGTTCTGTTTCGAGGTGCTATTTATTTTCATTACCTAGTACGCGGGCTGCTGACGGTACACTATCCTTCGTCTACCGCCCCAGTCAGCGGCATCGTAAAGCGTTTCTTCATGGTGGGTGCAAAAGGTTCTGAGATTACCAGGACGCCGTCGTAAACTATATGCCTTTCATATTATGGACGATAACGGCGACAGCCTTCTAGGTAGTCGAATTCCCGCCTGTGTGTGACCGAGTGTGATCGCTGAGTTCAGAAAGAGGAACGTGCCACGTTTCATCGTCGTTCGGAATTTGATAGACAGGTTAAGCAAACGATACCTAGACAATAAAATAGCAACTCTTCACACGCTCAAACACGTCGACCAGGAATATGTTGGCATTCACATGGTGAAGCAGTGGCCCTTAAGAGATTCCAAACCTGAGGTTCGTGCAGGAAGTGTTGCTTTGAACGAACGAAACCAAGAGTGCTCTCCCCCCTGTTGTACACGCTATCGCAAGACTGCATGGGAATACCATAGACAAGTATCCCGGCTAAACCTAAACTTTAATCCTCATAACCAGCAAGGCACTCTAATGCATAACACTGGTAAGCGCGTCCGGTTAATTGCCCGAAAACAACTTGACTTCAACCTCACAGATGCCGTACAGAAAGGGTGAATCACGAAAGTACTAGCATCTCAATATAGGATCGAATGGCTCATGGTTTGGTTCTCTCATCATATATTATACTCGATTTTACGTCGCCATATACCAGTGTCTGCCAGGATTGGCTCAGTTAGGTTCCAAGCGACGGGTAGAGTTCCAGCAGTACACAGAATACATTGCATACTTTGTATATTTCCAATGTGTGGTTCAGCTTATACCACATTGCCTACTTTGAACGTTTTCAATGCGTGACTTGACATGAGGACGCACGTGGTTGAACATGTTGACAGTCGAGTATAATACACATTTACCATGGTGTTGGCGATACACATTCAATCGCGCTCGTATATAGAAGAAGTTGAGATCTCCCCTAGTACGGGCTTGAACGAAGGTTCCCACAGGTACTGCGTTTCCGGTTCCTGCCTTTTATGCGTGCCACGACGGCAGCAAAAGACCAAGTGGTCAAAGCGGCTAAAACAATAATGAAATCGCAAGTCCGAATGTTAGTACATGGCATCAACGGTGCCAATATTGCGCCACGGCTACGTTGGTAGTATGGAGGCCAGGAGACAGTAGGCCGACAAACGGCAGGAAAAACAGTAGGAGGAGCAACCAAGATAGTTGTGATTGTCGCCTTACTCTCAACAGTGCATTCAAACATATTGATGAATAGATGTGTGTATGGCGTTTGCACGATACGTGCATGCAAAGCAGAGACGGAAAACGTCAGGTATTTTCAGCTTCGCTTCCTTTCGGAAGTATGTGATGACTCTGCGAAGAAATGGCTTGATTTGTTGGAATATCTTTCACTAATTGTGGTGATCTCTACTCGTCCCAACCAACTGGAACCGGAACGTGCTGTGTACAAATTGCGATAATTTCCTGTGTTTGATGTCCTAAAGGAACATTGCCAGGCAGCGGCCAACTATGCGTGTCAAATACTTGGTTTCCATCAACTAATTCGCGGTATGTTAGTGAAACTCTGTTGAATGTAATGCGGAACTCACAAGCATAACACAGGTCGTGGGGTCACTAGTGTTTTGACCCACAGCGTTGTTGTAGAATCATCTCATTATCCCCTCCGCCCTTGAAGGTGAAATCATTAAATCGTTTCCAGATGCGCCCTGAGCACGCGAAATGCGTCCAAGTGTCCCAGGATTCAGGCCCGTGACAGGCAATGTCACTTCCCGCAATATCGCGTTACTAATATTGTCTGGCCGTTGTAGTGCAGGGTGTTGCAGCGAAATAATTTCGACCGCCGTTTTCCGCCGAGATGTTCACGAACAGTAGACGTCACAGCTCAGCCGAATCCTTCACACTTGTTGTTGCGTCCCCATGATGTGTGTCGATATTTTCACTGCAGTCGCCTTCACCGTATTCGGACAGAATGAGACGTTGCTCACATAATACCTGCAAGAAGCCGGGGAGATTCATTTTCGAGGGCAGCAAGACGCCGGTATACTGCAAGCAACATGCCGAGAATGGCATGGTAGACGCTTGCAGCAAACGTTGCCGACATGAAACTTGTATGAAGCAGCCGAGTTTCAACGTCAAGGGCAGCAAGGCGGCGGTTTACTGCAAGCAACATGCCAAAGACGGTATGGTGAATACCAAAAGCAGGCGTTGCTTTCATGGCACCTGCACGAAGACGCCCAGTTTCAATGTCGAGGGCAGCAGGACGCCGGTTTACTGCAAGCAACATGCGGAGGATGACATGGTAGACGTTTGCAGCAAGAGTTGCCGACATGGTATCTGCATGAAGCAGCCAAGTTTCAACGTCCAGGGCAGCAAGACAGCGGTGTACTGCAAGCAACATGCGGACGACAGTATGGTGGATGTGTGCAGCAAGCGTTGCCGACATGGCACCTGCGTGAAGTGGCCGAGTTTCAATGTCGAGGGCAGCAAGACGCCGGTGCTCTGCAGGCAACACGCTGAGGGCGGCATGGTGGACGTTTGCAGCAAGAGTTGCCGACATGGCACCTGCGCGAAGCAGCCCAGTTTCAATGTCGGGGGAAGCAAGACGGCGGTGTACTGCAAACAACATGCGGAGGACGGCATGGTGAACGTACGTAACCGACGTTGCTTACATCAGGGTTGCATGACGATCCCGACCTTCAATGTCGAGGGCAGCAAAGCGCCAGTTTTCTGCAAGCAGCATGCGGACGACGGCATGGTGGACGTTTGCAGCAAGCGTTGCTCACATGAAACCTGCACGAAGAACCCTAGTTTCAATGTTGTGGGCAGCAAAACGCCGGTATACTGCGAGCAACATGCAGACGACGCCATGGTGGACGTTTGCAGCAAGCGTTGCTCACATGAAACCTGCACGAAAAACGCTAGTTTTAATGTTGAGGGGAGCAAAACGCCGGTTTACTGCAAGCAGCATGCGGAGGACGGCATGGTGAACATACTTAACCGACGTTGCTCACAACCAACTTGCATGACGGTCCCGAGTTTCAATGTCATGGGTAGCAAGAGGGCGTTGTACTGTCAGCAACATGCGGAGGGCGGAATGGTGGATGTTTGCAGCAGGGGTTGCTCGCATACAACCTGCACAAAGACGCCCAGTCATAACGTTGAGGGAAGCACGACGGCGGTTTACTGTAAGCAACATGCGGAGGATGGCATGGTGGACGTTCGTCCTCGACGTTGCTCACACGACTACTGCACCAGGGCACCTAGTTGGGGCGCACTGACTCACGGGGCGCCCACAGTGTGTTCGCACCATAAAAGCGACATATCGACCGGTCAAGTGGTCAATTTCGAGGGCCGATGCCAACTGGCGGGTTGTCGCCGAATGTCGCGGTGGGGACTCGATGGAAAACCACCTACCCACTGCCCACAGCACGGCGCCTCCCAGGAAGGTCTCGTCTGCACTATGCAGACAACTACCAGCAAGAGAGCTCGTCGTAGCCTGTCGGACTGCGCCGTTAGCCCCCGTTGAATATATGTTACAACTGAGTGTTTTTTTAAATGTTTCTGAAAGATCCGGAACATGAGTGTATACATAGTTCGATAATGTACGGTTGGCGTTGAGCAAGCATATCAAACAGGTATTTTATAACTATAAGATAGCCGTCCTAGGTATATATAGCATTGCTTTTCATGTTTTCGCAAACCGCACTTGTCTCTGTATTGGGGCTGGCTGTATTTTTGTTGAGATCCCGACGACGTTTTTCAGGGGTGAGGCGGTACTGTTCAAACTGCTATGAGGGTAGCGAAGCAAGGACCAACGCTCGTTCGAGCGACCCTTGATCACGTCATTATGTGTGGCAGTGTTGGCGTCAGTTCGAAAGGGGTATGAGCTAGCCATACGCGGTTGGGCATGTTTCGACACTCATTGCCCTTCGCATGTTCTCTACATGTAGCTAAACCATGAGTAAGTGTGTTCTTAAGGCTACTTCCGTCGTCCGGTGTCACAAATCTGAAGTAGAACGGGGCAGTGGCTGTTGCACACGACGCTAACGATAATGGCCGCGAGTCTGTCGCGCAACTCAAAACCCGTAACAAGCGGTAACTACTGTGTGGTCCAGCTCTTGTAAAGTATTCCGATCCAGTAGCTCCACTTCGTTGTCAATAGTAACAGCATGAACGTGTATTGTATGACGTTCTTCATGCCTTGAACATAATTCGCGAGTGGCGGAACTCCGAATGCAGCTAACTTTTCGAACAAGTACAATTTCATTTGTTGAGCAAGTAGTCATGCAACCGCATTGCCACATTCCTTATTCGTTGTGTATCGTACTTTAGCTGCATTCACGCAAGGTCAGGCGGAATCGTATCATGCTGACAGTTGTTGTGGCAGATATATGTCACTGAAACTAGTCCACACCGGGTACCTACACCGTGACCCCCAGTTCGCCGGTGGGATATTTGGGGGCTCTGCTGGTGGCACGTACTTGTCTGGTCGCCCACTCTGGAGTACGTTTGGCATGTTGATGGTTCGTCAGGAGTAATATTTTCTGTTTTTTTTTTGGCGTCGAGTGACTCAGACAGTTGAAAGGCCTCATTGTTGACCGTACTGTGATGCTGCTTGTCGAATACCAATTCCAGTAATTTGGCGACAGCACAAGATTTCTGTTGAATGCACGTGTCTGACGCGGAGTGGCGTGGTGCTTTACACCAATAACACACAGTTGGGAAACGCGAGAGGGCAACAGGCTGACTATGTCGGGGAACGGCTAATGGCGCATAACGGTGATGCGTAACTGGTTAAACGTTTGTGTGTGCGGACCCGGAGCGAGGTTTGTGGGCCGAGGTCATCCTTTAGGGCAGACGGCGGTGTCGTTGCCCTTATGGTGGAGTTGATGTCATGCTTTCTTCATTTCCCCGACAATGCCCCCCTTTCCTCGTATTGATGTGGCACGGCCGTCATAGTGTAATAGTGATTAGTTATGATCGTGCCCTTCGAGCAATCAATGAGAGTGGCGAAGTCAGGTTGAAATCATGATCAGTTCGCCCTGCTCTTGTTGGCTATCGGAGGAGCGACCACACTCGCGGGAGGAAAAGACATATTGGGACGAGGGATCGAGAGCGAGGGGGGGTGGAAGTCCGACGCACACAAGGCGTACATGCATACTAACATAGGAAACCCACAAGAGCGTAACGACAGCTTGCAAAGGCAAAGGTGTCAAAGAAGAGACAGCCGGGGGAGAGAACAGTTCAGGATAGAGGACCTCTAAGAGGACCTTAAACAGTAGTCTCACATTACCTCGGTGCTGGACGAGTCGAATGGTACTGTTCCATTCTGAGGTTTAGTAATCCGAGACAGTACCATTGTAGGGAGATAATATGTAAAGTACGGTGGTAAAAATACTCAGGGTACTGCAGGAAGCTGCGATACAGGTATATGGCCGAGGGGATGAAACTCTCTCTCCCAGGACTCAGGAAACGATAATGATAATGCAATTGGAAGTATATACTGTCAAGGATTGTTTTTACCGTAGACGGAGGAACGGCCTCCGCAAAACTAAGTGTTAAGGTGACCCCTGGAGGGGTACTCTGGGTCGGGGAAGGAAGTAGAAGCCCCACGTGATGTATATATATTACCGTCGTAAACACAAGAAAGGGGCAGAACCATGGAGAAACGTAGAGTGGTACGATATAAATCGCACCAAACCGCGAAGTGCTCCACAGAGAAACACGCATATTTCCTCTGTGGAACTCCCAAATACCGTTACATAAATATCCCTGCACCAAGTACGTTAGCACTCCGAACAGCCTCCCTGCTTTCTACTTGGTGAATGGGATGACACTGATACCTCAAGATACCATGGTGGTACGTTAAGCTCACCCAAAAAACAAAACAAAAGTATCATACTCAATGAAAACCAAAAATACCCAGCCTTCCCTTCGTTGAGATCATCAGCTGGATCAAAGAACGGGTATTAAACCGTATCACACCGGATAATTATCCTAAAAACAGAACCTCAAACAACTCTCAGAAAAAACAAAATCTCAAAAATAAGCAACTCTCAGAAAACATCAACTCTCAGAAAATAATCATCTCTCGGAAAAATCAACTCTCAGAAATATCAACTCTCAGAAAAAAATACAACTCTCAGGAAAATCAACTCTCAGAAATCAGCAATCCTGTCACCGAACAAACGTGCCAATCTTCAGATCATGTACTTACACGTACGTACGTATTCAGTCGACCGCCTGAATGTCCGTATACAACATATTTCAACTCCGCAGATTACGTACGTATTCGGTCGACCTGCATTAATGTTCGTATACACCATATTTATATTCCTGAGACCACGTACGTATGATATTCTGTGGCATCTTTCGACCCATCAACAATAAATTAACTCTCAGAGAGAACGAACTCTCAATGGAAACCGGGCACTGGTATGAATAAGTATCATATATACCTAGGCCTCCCTGCCAGGGCCCGCGAATCAGGACGGGGCGGGGGGGGGGGTTGCACGGCCACAAAACTCGGCGGGGGGGGTGTACTCATCATGTCGTGCACGTCCGTAGGGGGGGTGTGCATATGTCATAGTCATACATACTGCTGTGTAATTATAAATGCTGTGGCCACAAACCAAAAATAGGCATGCCGCCAACAGAAACAAAATATGTGTTGGTACAGATATTGCTTGCTCTACAGGCAGCTACTCCATCGTTGGGCCTCCCAGACCGCCCTCCCCAATAAACCTCACTCTAAGCCTCCCTACTGCCGTCACGTTTACCAACAAAAAAGGGGGGGCAGGGGGGGGGTACTTCATTTTCATGCATGCCATCATGCCATAGTCGTGGGAAAAATTGGGTCGGGTTATCACTGAAGATCCAAATAATGGCCATCACCTACCAGGTATCGGTAAATACCAGGGCCGTTCGCGGGTCAGGTCAAACCTGACGGGTCAGGTCGGGTCGGGTCGGGTCAGCTGACCCGACCCGACCCGCGAGACTTTTGAGATATCGGGTCATGACCCGACCCGACCCGCGAAAGTTTGAGATGTCGGGTCATGACCCGACCCGACCCGTGAAATTTTTGAGACGTCGGGTCATGACCCGACCCGACCCGCGAGATTTTGGAAACCTCTTGACCCGACCCGACCCGACCCGTGAGATTTGCAAACCGCTTGACCCGACCCGACCTGACCCGTGAGATTCTGAACCCCTCCTGACCCGACCCGACCCGACCCGACCCGCCAGATACCGATTGACCCGTGAGATACGGGTCTCATACGGGTCGGGTTGACTGGACCCGTGATATTTCTCGCGGGTCAAAAATAAAACTCGCGGGTCCAAGCCTGTAGTCGTTGCTCGTTCGTCCGTTGGTTGGGCCCCTTGGTATAATATTGCTAGAATGTCGTGGTTGTTTGTGTTTGTGTTTTAAATATTTTTATGCTCTTGTTTTTAAATTTATTTGTGGCGTGTGCATCTCAGTGAAGAGAGAGAGGAAGATCCACATCTCGCACATTGCCGTGCCTACCACGCCTTCTTCTCCGGTCGATCCGATAGCTCTGACCCAAGATGGCTTCTGCTTCCGCCCCGGAAAGCAGGCAGCCTATGCCGCCTCCGGCGAGGGTCAAGCGCACTAATTGATCCATATGTTTGTGACATGCATCAATTAATTGTACAAATGATGCCTGTCTGCCTTGTTGTTACTGCTGCTGTGCTGTCAGTTTTATCTTCTTGTACCTTGGATTGATTGTGGCCTACCTGTAGTTGGTTTGGAGGATGTGTGAGCATGGTGAGATACTGCTGTGTGGTGTCATCCGACCAGGAGTTCGCCAAATTTATGCCTGGTATGTAGTACCAGGTACCTCTGGTATATAATATGATTGTTCTGCACGCTATCATATGCTCTCGGGGTATCGGCACGATGGGCATGAAGTGGTGAGGTTAAAGGTTTAGGACGCGCGGGTCCGACCCGCTGAGACGAGAGTGGCCCTCGGGAAGGAAGCGGTATTATAGAAAAACAATCGGGCCCGCGGGACTGATCCGCGGGTTCAACCCACGGGTCCGACCCGCGGGTCAACAGAAAACAACTCGCGGGTCGTTCTGGCCCGACCCGCGAGTGACCCGTTTCTCGCGGGTCATGACCTGACCCGACCCGCGAGTTTTTTTAGATGTCAGGTCATGACCCGACCCGACCCGCGAAAAATTGAGATGATGGGTCATGACCCGACCCGACCCGCGAACATTTTGAGATGTCGGGTCATGACCCGACCCGACCCGCGAGATGTTGGAAACCTCTTGACCCGACCCGACCCGACCCGTGAGATTTGCAAACCGCTTGACCCGACCCGACCCGACCCGTGAGTGTTTGAACACTTGCTGACCCGACCCGACCCGACCCGTGACATTCTGAACACCTCCTGACCCGACTCGCGGGTCGGGTCATGACCCGCGAACAGCCCTGGTAAATACAAGGCATACAACCAAAACAACGAACAAACAAACAAACAAAACACAAATAAAAACAGCAGCAGCATCAGCACGGGCAGTAGGCTATGCGGGTAGCGGGGTAATGGACAGTGACGGATGGCAGGTGGTCGGCAAGCTATCCTTGACGCAACACGCCTTATCTACATCAAAACATGGGGGAGGGGGGCAGGACACAGCAGCCAACCCAGGGCAGTCTGAAAAAATGCCTACCACTGCCAAACAAGTGCATCGATACTGCTGTGATGCTATCATATCATACAAATACGTGAACGAAGAATAGCAAATAATCCAACAAAAATAGGAACCTGTTGTTCATCATGAAGCTCTCAGCTTCAAGCTCTCGCTCGCTTTGTGCCTCGCACGGGCGGGCTTTGGCCTGGTCCTTCTGTAGAGCGGCCTCCGCACCGAACCCCGGCCAGCCACACGGGGCCCGCCTCCGTTTCCGTTCTCCCCTCTTGCCCTCCTCCCCCCCTTGGCCGTCCTCGGCTCCGAACACCCCTCCATCGCAGTGGGTGTACTCGTTTCCTCCTCGGTATTTTGCTCATCATCGCCCTCCTCCTCTTATTCTCGCTCATCCTCTTCGTCCTCCTTCCGTTTCTCGTATGATACCCAGCCTCGGTGCGCAAGTACCACACGGCTCTCCACTACAAGGGCGAGCTGCTCCGCGTCAGGGCCTAAGCGCATGCCTACCGCGGGTGGCGACGGTGGCGGCGGCGGAGGCGGCGGGGGCGGAGGCGGCGGAGGCAGTGGCAGCGGCTGGCTTTCCTGCTCTTTTCCCGTCTGCTGCTGCTGGTGCTGTTGATGCCGCTGGAGTTGTTGCTGCTGCTGTTGCTCGCGTTTCTGCTGCTGGTACTGCCTGTTGCTGCTCCTGGCACTGCTGCGGTTGGTAGTGCTGCTGCTGGTACTGCTGCGGTCGGTACTGCTGCTTCTGGTACTGCTGCGACTGGAACTGCTGCTGCTGCTGGTACTGCTGCTGCTGCTGGTCTTATTACTGCTGTAGACACTTCTGCTGTTGAAACCACTTCTCCTGTTGCTGCCATCTGCGCTCCTGATGTCGCTGCCTCCACTCCTCCCTCTCCTGCCTATCCTCCCGTTCCATCTGAACCTTCAATTCTATAATTCTTCTTCTCAAGCTTGCGATCACCTCTGCACCGCCCGCTTCTCCCGTGCCCTCTGGCCGCGGAGACTGGTTGTCTAAGTGACCTTGTGCATCGCCCTCTGGCGACGACTTGTTGCCCTCTAGGCCTCTTGCTCCTTCTGGAGACTTGGTTTGCGCTCCTTCGCTACGAGCTATTCCCGCGGCCATTGCCGCGGCGATGCTCGCCGCCTCTGCGGCTGCCGTCGTAGCTTCTGCAGCTACCTGGCCTCGCCCTCCCTCTGGAGACTTTGTTCGCGCTCCTGCGCTATGAGCTGTTCCCGCGGCCTCTGCCGCGGCGATGCTTGCCGCCTCTGCGGCTGCCGTAGCTTTTTCAGCTCGCCCGGCCCAGCTGGCCGCATCGTCGATGAAGCCGCTGCTCGGTGAGAGTCCCTCTGAACTCTCCATCCGAAATACAAAACGATCAGCTTGTCCTTGAGCTCTCCCGACTGATACCCAACCAGCGAGCCGTTCCAATTGAGACAGACGCTAGCGTGTTGAGGTGACCCCTGGAGGGGTACTCTGGGTTGGGGAAGGGAGTCGAAGCTCCACGTGATGTATATATATATATTACCGTCGTAGACACAAGAAAGGGGGAGAAACATAGAGTGGTACGATAGAAATCGCAGCAAACCGCCAAGTGCTCCACGGAGAAACACGCATATTTCCTCTGTGGAACTCCCAAATACCGTTACATAAATATCCCTGCACCAAGTACCTTAGCACTCTGAACACGAAGTGACGGACAAATCAGGGTTTATTGGTAGAGAGAATGAGGCATGTCTGTATTGGTAGCTTGAATAGAGTAAGTTTGGTGCAGGAATGGATGGCCCCGCACGCAGTCGTTTGGATAAATGCATCGCGTGCAGGTCAGCATCCCAACGTTGGTTACCAGCAAGCACAAGGCCCTGTAACGAACACGGGCAAACGTCAGGTAGTCGCTGATTTGGCCAGCCAAGCCAAACAGTTGTGCCTTCCTTTCTGCCGCCCCACGCCCCCCGTTGTTTTTTTCGAAGGGGGAGGAGGGGGGCACGAGTAGCTGGGGTCACGGATCATTATTTCCGTTCTGGTTTACTTGAGTGAGATCGGAGGAGTCGAACTGTACTGTACTATTCGGAGGCTTGGTCATCCGAAACAACTGCAGGCCGTACTACAGTAGTTGAAAACCTGGCCGGTATCATGGTAGGAAGAGAGACGGTGAAACACGATGGTCGAGATACTCAGGGTATTGCAGGAAGCTGCGATACAGGTATATGACCGACGGGAGCAACCCCTCTCTCCCACGACTCAAGAAACGATAATGATAATGAAATTTGGACAATATACGATGTATGACTAATTATTTGCCTTGTGAGTTTCGTTATGTATACATGGTTCGACCATGTCACTGTTTGAAGAATCGCAGACCTGATTAAGCGCAAGGTGCTACACACAAAGAGACGGGCGCCGTAGCCGAGGGTCACGGTTGTGACACCTTATTCTGGAACACCACGCCGCTCGGATTGTTTGATGGGGAATAATCTCCGTGTGGTGTTACAAGAGGTACCTCTTGCTGTGTGTTGGCGTGATCTTAGGTGCTCTGTTTTGACCGCCGGCTATCGGTGACGTATAAATCTGCCGTTCCACTTTATCATTTTTCAGTAGATTGGACGATAATATCCGAACGTTCAAGGTTGCGAGGTGATAGTGCGTCACACAAAAATAATTTCGGGAAAGCACAACGGTTGATATGGCGGCGTCGTATGCGATACGGTAGTCCTGACTAGTTACACCAGAGATGGTAGCAACCGCTTCGCGACCCAGAAACGGAATATCACCGCCATTACTGTTGGACCATTGAAGAATGCTCGCTACAAACAAAGAGCTACCCGCGACTGCAGAAGTTTGCAACTCAAGTCCCCACCTCCATTTGCCACGAATATAGTAATAACCGATCAAGTGCCCAGTGTGTACTCGGCATCAAACGCTCTACTACTGGAGAGAAGCGTTACGCTATCGGGAGTGTACGCTGGTCTTGTGTTTTGGTCATATTAGCTGATGTTCCGATGCTGTTTTCTACGTTAAATACGTGCAGGCTGGTGCCTGTAGTACTGCAGGCGTACAAGTCTGCAGTTGTCTATTTATCGCCTACCGGTACGAAAGCACCAGGGGCTCGTGCTATTGCAGTGTATCATGCGGCCTGCGAAGAGCTCCAGTTGGTTACCTGCTGTTTTGTAGGGTAGGCTCGCGGACGATATTCACGGTTGTTTTTCTTCATGTATGGTTGTACCTCCGCTATTCCTTCTGCTTCAAATCCGCCGATTAACATTGCACATATTTGCCTGGCACATTGATAACTGGGTGTGATACATGAAAACCCTGACAAATTCCCGTTAAACACTTTGTAGCAGTGTATTCAGTATGACATAAAACGTGTGCGTACCGCATGCGGACACACCAACGAGAATGGCACGACAGAACCAAACACAAGTTCGTAATGCACGAGCGAACGGCGTCGCTGAAGAACACTGCAAGGTGGCACGACCATATACATCCTGCTGAAGGCGACATAGTATTACTTAAAAACCTTTGGTCAGGCAGCCGCCCGTGTGCATTTTGACAACAAATACAAACGACTAGGAATTGTAGCACCGGATTTGCAAACAAAACCTGTCTTTCGAATGTTCATAAACATTCATGCAACTGTCCAAGAGTAAAGAAACCTCTCAGCTATGCTTCGCCCAGTACGGCCTACAGTTGTCTCGGACGATCAAGCCTCCAATTGGGGGGTATTATACGACTCCTGCGATATAATTCAAGAAACAAACCAAGGACGAAAATATAGGTATACCGGAACTCCGGCTACTTTCTATACTCCCTGGGCCTTTCAAAAATACGAATGGTGGTGTTGGGGCAACATAAGTATGGCACAAGCCCTTGGCTTTCCTGGCGAACTCGGCGACCACCTCACTTCAACATATGCTTGCAGCAGGAACCTCGTGTTTGCCTGCACCCGGGGCCGGGATGCTGACCTGCTCGTTATGCTTTTCTAGAAAAGAATGACTACATGTGGGTCCCTCAAATCCCACAAACCATACACTATGGCATTGCCTGATACAGACCAGCCGCATTCTCTCCACCAAACCACACGATTTAGTTTGTTACTCCATTAGCAGAGGCCGTGACTTCGTCTACGTACAAAGAGACTGTTTGCTTAACATCTCGCCAGTCGACTCCGCTTGGCCACTTCGTAGTGGGGACACATCTGCCGAGAGCATCCGCCAGACAAACACGCCAAACAGGAAATACGTTAGAAGACAACTGCAAATAATACGAATGCTTTGGGAAATTGTGTTTTGACCCAGCCACTTCCCCATGGAACTAACGAACATAGAAGGTATGGCGCCGGATTCGTGATGCCCAATTCAATTTCCCCCACGGCTTGACAATTAATCCCTTTGTGGCACGGATTCGGCAGTTTTGAGCGCTGGGTGAGGGGGGGGGGTCACGGACATCTCCTGTGTTAGCTTGTTTACCTATAGATGTAGGTCGGTCACATGAATGAGACCCAAGCATACAGCAACGGAATTTGGATTGCCGCCAAACTACTATGGTTCCATCCGCTAAGACGTTCAAGTCAATCACTCGTTTTGTTTTTTCAAATAGAGCATTCCTTCGGGCCATCTCAGCTTTATGCGTTTCATCTGAACTTTCCCAAGGATATAGGTCAAACCGGTTTGAAACCCGGCACATCATTCCTTTTTAGAATAAAAACGCAGAGTACGAAAAAATATTTCCCAAATTAGGCTGTCTCGTTTTTTTTAGATATTACGCGGAGATCGTTTGTCCCTTAACCCCTCCATCGAAAAATGTTCGCCTTCCCGCGGGTGACTCCTACACTAAATAGTAGCCTTCAAAATAGATTTGTGGATGGTACTTGTGTTTAAACGACTTTGGCTACTCCGCTAAGGAGAGAGCGAACAATCAGAGCGCGTCGATAGTGAAAACAGATCAGTGTGAACTGAATTTAGGACATTGAGCTGAATGTTCAAGAGTCGGCGAGTATTCAGGTGTGGGAACGTCGAATCCGTTGTGGTATGTTTGCATCTACACCTTGCTGCTGCGTCACTTCCTTTCATGCAGATATTTGTTTCCAAAGCAGTGACTTTCTTAGCGAGAATTGCATAGCCCATCCCACCGTGTGGTTTGCCCTGGTCAAAGTTCAGAATGCGGCGCTACCCCCACATACCCATTCAAGCGAAACCGATAGACATTTTATCTAACGAAAATAAAACTTCCGGGAATGAAGCGAAAAACAAAAACAATCACCTGAAGCGTTTATGTTACCGAGCTCTATTATCAACCTCGTTTCGGTTTATGCTTCGCAGCGTAATGAAAAGTCATAGCTCGTATTTATAAAAAAATCCTGGTGGGATGAGCATAACACGATTGCCGCGGAACCGGCCTGTAGTGAGCACACTAGCTGGAAATAATATGTCAGAACATAAAGCGTACCTGGCGTGTCGTGTAAACGACCGGACTATCAGACTGCGCAAGCTAGGAAACGGTAAAGCGGGGTTTTTTCACTACAATTGACCTTAAGGGGGGAACCCGCCATTGAATACGCCTGTCGTCGCCAATGCCATCGTAGGGGACTAACGTACTGCACATTTGGAAGACGTGTAAACATGAAACGCATGAATAAGTAAATGCCCATATATAGATTGGACGCTGAGGGTAAGCCACCGGATCGGTTTACATGAAAAATTCCAGACCAATACTTCGTCCTGGCCTAATCTGGTTCTGATCGACAAGACAGGGTTAGAACCATAACCTTTAGCGTCATGTTTAGTACAAACTACGTCGTCCGATAAAATGCTCGTGACGCGAGAAAACAAAAAGAGAAAGGGTAACTCTCACAATGTTCCCGGAGACACATCAAGCACATCCTTCGCGGCGGATCGGATCCTCAATGCCTTTATGTCGCCTGAAAATAATTTGAAAAGCATGAACTGTCGAAACATGCGTAACGGCATACAAGCACATAGTGCCCATTTGAAACTGGCATGAAGCTAGAGCACCCTCATGATCCTCGGTGAAGCCTAGGGTGCCCTCCGCGGAGAA
The DNA here is from genome assembly GCA_008828725.1 of Saccharina japonica. Lineage (NCBI taxonomy): Eukaryota > Phaeophyceae > Laminariales > Laminariaceae > Saccharina > Saccharina japonica. The sequence continues at coordinate 265,148 of MEHQ01003632.1, forward strand.
GAAACGGTATTTCCTCACCGTCGAAACGGTCCCCGGGATATGTAGGCTGGGACGGCCAGAGCCGAGACGATAATCAAGCGTATTTGGCGCAAACGCCATCACCTTGAAATATATATCCGGTGGAACTACTCCACATCTTTATCACGGATCTAGCCCAACTTAACTGCTCACACTAATTTCCCGGACCGCTCGGAAACATTTCAAAACATACATTCAGTTTTTACGTCAAATCGGGCGCGGTTCACGGCACGGTTTGACAGGCTACAGCGAGCTCTCTTGCTGCCGGGCCCCTGTCCTACACGGGCGAAGCCGTCCTGGGAGTGATGATGGCAGTGGGTAGGCTGCTCTCCACTGAGTCCCCACCGTGACATTCGGCCACAATTTTCCACTTGGCACTTGACACGAAAACTAATTAACTTCCCTACCGAACATTCGGTTTTATGGTCGTATCAGACTGTCGCCGAACTGCCAGTTAGTACACCCCAGCTCGGCACCCTGTTGCAAGTGTCCTGTGAGCAACGCCGAGTAACGATGTCCACCATGCCATCAACCGCATGCTGTTTGCAGTACACCGGCGTCTCGCTGCCTTCGACATTGAATATCGGCCTTTTAATGCAGCTTTTATGTAAGCAACGCTTGTCGCAAACGTTCACCATGCCGTCCTTAGCATGAAGCTTGCAGTACACCGCCGTCTTGCTGCCCTCGACATTAAATTTGGCCTTCATCCTGCAGGTGTCATGTGAGCAACGCCGGGTTAGGACGTTCACCATGCCATCCTCAGCATGCTTCTTGCAGTACACCGTCGCCTTGCTTCCCTCGACATTAAAATTCGGCTGCTTCGTGCAGGCGTCATATGCGCAACGTTTACCGAGAACGTTTACCATGCCGTCCTCAGCATGAAGCTTGCAGTACACCGCCGTCTTGCTGCCTTCAAAATTAAAATTCCGATTTTTCATGCAGGTGTCATGTAAGCAACGCCGGTTGACGACATTGACCATGTCATCCGCTGCATGTAGCTTGCAGTACACCGGCGTCTGGCTGCCCTTGACATTGAAACTCGGCTGCGTCATGCAGGTGTCATATGAGCATCGCCGGGTGAGAATTTCAATCATGTCATCCGCTGCATGATGCTTGCAGCACACGGCCGTCTTGCCGCCCTTGATATTGAAACGCGGCTGCTTCGTGCAGGTGTCATATGAGCAACGCCTCCTGCGAACATTCATCATGCTGTTGTGAGCATGTTGCTTGCAGTACGCAGGCATCTTGTTTCCTTCAATATTGAAACTGGGCCGCTTGTTGCAGGAGTCATATACGCACACGCTGCTCTCGATGCCCACCATGCCGTCCTCCGCGTGTTGCTTGCAGTACGCCTCCATAGTACCTTCGACAGCAAAGCCCCCCCACTTTTGGCACCGATCGCGTGAGCAACGCTCCATTGTCGCTTGATGCGGGTTGGTGGCGACGGCGGTGGGAATACCTGAGGAACATCAGGTAGCGAGTGTGGCACAGCAAGAAAGTGTAAGGTTCACTCTAAGCAGTCACGTTTACCGCTCGAAGATATGTCGGCGGAATATAACATTGAAAAGGCATTCGCAGCCGAGCGCTACACTACAATGGTGCCACATATCTACTGATCGAACTCGGCCGGTAGAGAGACCGCTTGTGACACCGTCCAACGTTCAGACATGGTACCGCTGTTGGTTTTCTCACGGTACTTTTGAGTACGGTTTCGATGAAGAGGGTTCAATATCGGAGGGGAACAAAAACGCTGTATTCGACTACCATGTGAGTCACGAGACTAAGATCCTGTTGCACTCACATATTGGAATACACTCTCGTGTATGTATGGTTGTGTTTATGAATAATCCGTCTTGTTTCGAACATACCTCTTCCTACGAGCACGTTTTGTCGAAGATCTACGTCAGTACGTCGACATCGCAATCCTATCCGAACACGTTTGTCAAGATTTGGGCTCAATCTGACCACTGTAGTTCGCATACCAAGTGCCCAAGTTGTTTTGTTATTGTTTTCGGCGGGTTCGCTACAAATGTTTGCCGGGTGCTCTGTATGAGTCGTATTTCGTACGTACTTTCCCGTAAATAGTATCCTGCTTCACGAGATCATGAGCAGGCAGCCCAGCGACTACAGTGAACCACAGGTAGACAGCACAACATGCAGAAAACACGAGGTTAAAACCCTGCCACCCATAGGCACCATTAAGCAACACGGTGCGTGTGTGACACTATAATCCGCGCTGCACTGGTATGACTATTATATGTATGTTGGGTATATCGGAGCCTGCGGTCCGTAATCAAGCCGTTGTGTGTCGCAGATGCAATCTGATTCTGGACGGAAGAGTAAGGATCAGACAGCATGCAAAGACTACAACATACGTTACAACCTCGTCTAGGACCACAAGCACGAGCGCCCTACACCAAGCGCGTGCGGCATGCCCACCGTTGTCTGCTGGGGCTATTATCAATTGCTTTATCGGGGGCTTCCATCCGTCATCAGTCATCAACAAGGGCTTACATCCGTCATCAGCCATCAACAATAACTACAGCTCTCTTTCTTCCGCTGTCCGGTCCATAATATGTGTCGCACGTCTGGCACACGCCGCAATAAATACTACCAGGTACAGGCAACATTGGGCTTTGGTGGTATGGTAAGTTCACCATGATGCCCTATTTCTAATTCGAAGAAGTGGAATGAATATTCGGCGAATTAATGCCTGAGAGAAAGGGCTTTCGTGCCCGCACTTATTATGATTGGTCAATTTTTTGGGTGGAAATTTTGATTGGTGGAAAATCCTTGGTCGACATTTGTCGAAATCCTGAATCGTGACGTCATTTTCTGAAAAAATAAAAACTTGGAAACGTGGCCGTGGATGATGACGTCAGTCTTATTTTTTCGAAAAATTGAATACGGAAAGTTTTATTCGGAGCATGGTTTATTTCGACAATTTTTTTATCAAAGAGGGAAAAGTGGAAGAATGTACGAAATATCTGGAGTTTGGCGGATCGGAGAAAGAAATACTGGGTAAATCGGCGATAGACTCCGTGATAATGCGTTATATACTAAAATCAAGTTAAAATTAATATTTTTTTCGGTTATTATGAAAGTACAGAACATTCTAAGAATTTTCTTTTTTCGGTGACGCTAAGTTTTTTTCGGGTGCGTTTTTTAATAGTGGTGTGTATTAGTGTTTTTTCTCTTTTTCTTTTTGGAAAATCGACTGAATACGCCAGCTTTGGCCTACATGTACTCCCCATAGTAATCAATTGAAGAACGTGATATTCGAACCACCTTGCACAGAAAGTTGTGAGCTTTCCAAAAAATATTTTTTGGATCAACACTAGAACCAAGATATTTTATCGTATACTTAAATCAAGTAAATAATAATATATCGACAAGAAAGAGTTTTAGTATAACAACACGGGTCATAAGGCCTTTTTTGCTAATTTGTAAAAATCATCTTGGTTTAATTTGATTATAATGGTTAAATTTTCTTATTTTAGGAAAGGAAGGTTATTTTTTATCGTGTAAAGATTATGTAAGCCGGTCCAACCGGAACAAATTTCCCCTTGTATCCACATCTTTTACCGAATGGTTGGTCATTGGCGCTCGTCTTTTTATCTCGGATTGTCTTATTTGCATTTCTTAGGGCTGTCTGAGGAGATATCTCTGTATTTTCGCACTGGGTGGCCGCACACATACATGGCGATTTCGAAATAATTTCAAAGTACGCCAAACGACAATCATATATTATGAAACCACCGACAGCCACACACACAAACAATTTTTCACGGGTAACAATCACCACCACAAAAAACCTCACTCGCTCACATTTAGTAATTCTCACAATTATTTCTTACCCACAAAGCATCACATCTTCACCGTGGTTGACACTTCGCGTAGAAAGTGTGAAAAATAATGTTGGCTCACTTCAAAAAGAAGATTATGGCACCATCATCCACGGCTGTGTCACCTCTGAGCAGCTACCGGTGGTGCTACGTGGAGCAGGTTGACCAGGCCGCGCCCTTGGCAAACAGGAGCAACGGGTGGCGGTACTTTGGGCTCCGAGGGGTGACCTATTATTGTTGTGTATTGTGCACGTAACCCAGACACCATAGGCACCAGACTGCAGCGTGCGTGCTAAAACAAGCGGCGTACGACGCTACATGTAAACGCCTGCCGTCCGCCGGCAGAACAAAACGCAATACTACGCGCTTGGGGGGTTTTGTCCGCGCTGTATTGCTCTGTGCTCCTACTGTTGTATTTCATCGATGCTCTATTTAATATACCTTGCAATCTGTAGAGTTGGAGGTTCCTTCAGGTTCTGTGAATGCACTTCACCGCAAGTAGCAGCGGCAGAAGCAAAGCTAGAGTGCGATTTTAGCTGGCAGGGGAGAGCGCAGGCGATCCACAGTCGACAGAGTAAGCTGCTGCATATTTTATATATACTAGGGGTACAGCCACGGCTCCGTGCGTGGCGTTACCCCTGCGTTTCCAATAATAGTGTGTATTACCAAATATAGCAGTAGTCGAATGCTGTGGTGTACCACTCTAAACGGAAATAATCGAACCATCGTGCGGACCGGTGCCGACCCCGGCGAAGTCGGTTCTCATCCCCGGGTTCTTAGGGTTGTAGATGTACGGAACCGTTTCTGATCCGGGCATGCGATACTATCGTCCCCGGGTGCGGCCGAATATCGAAGTTGTCCCGAGAGGCAACTGCCGCCGCGCGCTGGGTCCATGAAGCCTAGCTACATCAGCCGACGAGGGTGGGGGTTCCACACCTTGCGAGGCGGTATCGACCTGGGGGAAATCTGTTTTCATCGGCGGTTTGTAGTAATTTTTTAGTGCGGAAATATTTCTGACAAGGGGGTGGGATACTACTATCCTCGGGTGCGGCGGAACCCCGCCGTTTTCCCGAGGGGCAACTGCAGTCACGCGCGGGCTAGATAAGCTTCCGCCAATCAGCACTCAGTCGATAGAGGTTCCTTGCGAGGCGATATCGACCTGGGAGAATCCCGTTTTCGTCCCCGCATTAGTGGATGTGTATGTATGGAACGATTTATGATCCGGGGATGGGAAAGTATCATCCCCGGGTGCAGTGGGACATCGCCATTGTGCCGAGAGGAAACTCCAGCCACGCACTGCCTCCATAATCCACGACCAATCAGCAATCAGCTGATAGAGGTGGGCTTTCCGCACCTTGCGAGACGGTATCGACAATATCGTCCCCGGATACAGCGGGACCTCGATGTTGTCCCGAATGGTAATTGTCGCCGCCCGCTGGCTACATGATCGTCAGCCAAGTCAGCCATCAGCCGACGAGGGTGGGGTTTCCACACCATGCAAGGCGGTATAAGCCCGTGGAGTGTCCGTTTTTCGACCTCTTGTTGTAGTTTCAGATGTATGGAATGATATCTAATCTGGGGACGGGACACTATAATCCCCGGGTGCGGCGGGACATCGAAATTGTCCCGAGGGGCAACTCTGGCCGCTATAATCCCCGGGTGCGGCGGGACATCGACATTGTCCCGAGGGGCAACTCTGGCCGCGCGCTGACTCTACGAGCTTCAAGTAAATCAGCAACTAGACGATAGGGGTGGGGTTTCCACACCAGGCGAGGCGGTATCGACCTGAAGTAACCCCATTTTCGTCCTCAGGTTGTTGGAGTTGTATATGTATGGAGGGATGTCTGAGCCGGAGAGGGGACACTATCATCCATTGGTGCAGCGGGACCTCGCCGTTATTCCGAGGGGATACTCGAGCCACGCGCTGGCTCCATAAGCCCCAGCCGATTATGAATGAGCTGATCGGGGTGGGGTTTTGACGCATTGTGAGGCGGTATCGACTCGAGGAAACTCCATTTCTGTCCCCGTATTGTTGGAGTTGTAGATGTATCAAAGGAGTTCGGTTCCGAGGATGGAACCCTATCGTTTTCGGGTGGGGCGGGACCTCGATGTGGTCCCGGGGGACAACTCTGGCCGCGCACTAGTTCCATGAGCACCAGCTCATTCTGCCATCAGCCTATGGGGGAAGGGTTTCCACACCTTGCGGGGCGGTATCGACTCCGGGGAACTCTGTTTCCAAAGGTTCGTTTTTGGGGTTTCCGATGTATGTAACGGTTTCTGATCCGGGAATGGGGCCTTGACGCCCCTTGGTGCGGCGGGACCCCGGCGTTATCCAGGTGGCCAAATATCGCCGCGCACTGGCTCCATGAGCCCCACATAATCCCAAATCAGCCGAAGGGTCGGGGTTTCCACACCTTGCGCGTGTCCCTTTTCGTCCCCGGGTTGTCGGGGATGTAGATATATGGAACTTTTCTTGATCAGGCGATTGGACGCTATCGTCTCCGGGTGCCGCTGGCTTCATGATCCTCAATTAATCAGTTATCAGCCGATGGCGGTGGGATTTCCACACCGTGCGAAGCGATATCGACCCGGGGGATCACTGTTTTTCCCTGGTTGTTCGAAGTTGCATTGATAATGAGGGATTCACCATCCGGGGAGGGGACCCTATATTACCCGGGTGTGGTGGGACCTTGATCGTCATTGTATTCCGCACCAATCTTCTAAAAAGAGCCAGCGGCCTCTGGAATAAGGCTGGTCAGCTGATCATCTGCCGAGTTCGTAATTCAAAATTCAAGTCAGCAGTTAGTAGACTGGCTGGATGGCTGTCAGGGCTTTCTCGGGATTATGTCACGGACACGACTGCCGGTGGTGCTCAGCACGCGACTGCCAGGACTCGGCGCGACTTGGGACGCAGTGTCCCGCTAATTGTATCTCGCGCTCTCTATACCGATGCTGCAAGTCGGGACTGAAACGCTCTGGATTGCGAGTATCCTGGGACCATGACAACTGTCCTCGCAGTGTGCTGTGACGTGGCAATCCGAACGGAACTATAAGGACCATTAGTGACTAAATGTAGAATACCAATGGACTTAACATTGCCGTCCGTAGTCACTGTCCTTGGGATCGGGGCAACGCTCAGCGCGCGACGGCCAGGACTCAGCGGGGCATGAGACCCGGCGTTCCACTGGTTGTGGCACCCAGCCTTCCTACCTATGGAGCAAGGTGGGGCTGAAGTGCCCTGGATCGCGAGATCATGATTCCAGACAGACAGACTAACGACATTTCCACGGTATAGATACACACCACTGGGTTTATACAAACAACGAGACAAATTTATAAAGAAGCATCCCGCCAACATACAAGAAGAGCGATATCTATCAAACTCATCAAGTCGTTATTCGAACAACGAGTTACAGGTTAGACGTGCACGGTGCATCTTTTGACTTTGAACATAAAACCAAGTCTCTTGGTTTTCAGCCCGCACACAAAAAGGCTTTAAGCATCGGTGCCCCTAGTAAAATCAAGTCGTTTTTATCCCTGGCGCAAAAACACCGGTCAATTTTGACCCCCCGCCAGGGAAACAAGCACATGTCGATCCCAACGCAAAAACCAACTTAAATTTGAACCTAACACTAAAAGCAAGTCAATCGCGATCCCTATTTTGAAACCAAGACCAGTTCGATACTCCGACGATAAAAATAGGCCAATTTCAACGACGCACATACTAACTACGTAGCCACAACTCAGTCCATTTATATCAATACACCAAAAATAAGTCTGTTTTTGCTACCACAAAAACCGGGTTTATTTCTAACCAGAAACTACGTAGAACTAAGACCATTGCGAGCCCCACATCAAAACCTGGTGGACTGCAATACCTACAGTAAAATCAAGTCAATTTAAAACCCCTTACAGAATAAGTCGTTCGCGGCACAAACACAAAAACCGCGCCATTTTCAATGCGTACACTAAAAAAAATGAAGTATCTCGACCACGCAAACGAAACATAACAACTGAACTTAGACCAACAACACAGAACCCGAGTCAATCTAAACAAACGCTAAAACAGGTTATTTTCACTCTTCAGATAATAATCAAGTATATCGCGACCACATACACAGAATGTAGTCAATTTTGGTTAGCACACTAAACCAAAGGCGCTTCACCCCTGCACAAAAACCAAGTAACAGTAGTTTCGAACACACCCCCACTTCAATCAAGTCAGTTTCGACCCCCAACGCAAAAACGCGGATGTTTCGTAACGCCGTACTACTATACATTCATCATATGATGACATACCATGTGCGTAAGGTTTTCAAATCGTTTTGGCGCAACTTCCCCGAGCACGTCTCGTAAGGGAACTTTGTACTACTGCCTACTTCAGTGTACGTACTACCCTTTATCTGCCCACAACTACCAAGCGCTTGTAAGGTGCAGGCACCGCTCCATACAGCAGCCGCTGTAGATAGTAGCATCGGGTTGGTGAGTTGGGGAAACGGAGGGAGGTGTATGTTGATGTTCGCTCAGTCTACAGATTGACTTTATTTCATTTTGTGCGCCTTCTTCGTCTCGTGTGTTTGATGTGGGCAGGTACCATGCGTTCCGGCCGACATTTTTCTTTCTTCATTTTCTGGTATTTGTGATATTTGTGAGGCTCCAGCATCTTAGGGTGAAGTCTTTGAAAAAGGAAAAATGAGGCCATCACATATTCGACACAATAGTGAAGCCACATTCCCTGCAAATGTCCAAAACTCGGCATAGTGGTTTCAGACAGAGAAATCGATAAATCATTGAACAACTTGAAATTGGAGTAGGACATTACCTGCAGTTATGTATTTATTGAGCGGCCAGAAGTTCAGTACTTACAGAAGTTCGAGGACGGAGAGACGGTTTCAAAACGACTGAGAAATACGAGTGTCGCGATCGCGTGTTCGACGTGCCTTAGCTTAGAGCACGTAGAAACACAAAACAACGATAGCTCAACAGGGCTTGCCCTCAAGACGCCGACAGAATATAGTTGACGCTCAGAAATAAATAAAGTGGGAGGTAGGTGAGGTGGTGCCCCGTACATAGCTCGAGCGATGCGTGTTATAGACAGAGGGAACCATGCTGTCGTGAATTTGTTCCAGGCTGGGCTGCAGGCTTCAAAATAGATCACCCCCACGATGAGCGTGTTAGCCGGAAGTAAAACGTGCAGTGGGCCGGTAGCGATCGTGTGAGCGCTTGCCTCACGCCAGTCGACGTTTCGTTGGAGCGGACATTTGTACGATGGTATGTGTCCCGGGCCGTGTGGTGTTTGTTGATACTCGCGTTGATGTGTGCTGCGTGTGTGTTCTCAATACGGTACGGAAAATGTGGACGTTGATCGTTCGTTTTCTAGTTAATACGTATGATATACACGTGTCGGTTGAGTCAATGCGGGATACGCTCCACCGCCGCCGATATTGCTACTGTTCAAAGGGGATGACTGCGTGTTCATACTACACCAAAAATCTGGTTGTACTTGACTTGAGGGCGTGGGTTGTATTGCGGGGCTGTGCGTTGCTGTCGCAGAGCTGGGCGCTGTGCGATGTGCGATCTTGCGCACTCGCACGGTCACAAAATCAGGATCTTCAAAGACGCATGCTACAGCAGTGATGGAGATTGTCTGCGGCAACAGTGCCGATCAAATCTTGAAAAATATTGCCCCCATAAAAGCAATCTTGATATTTTCGGCAATCTCGGCGAAAAGAGGCAATCTTTATCTCGATCTTCAGTCTTGATCTTTATCTCGCCAAATTAAGCAGGTTTAATGCTTTATTTTCGTTCGTATACATATATATACGTGGCTCCATTTTGTTTTTCAGTGTACGACTACTTCCAGTATTTGGTACCCGCATTTTTGTCCTACAAACGTACCAGCTAATTGGTACAATACAGCAGTATCATACACACACCTAATATGAATTATCAGAAACAGGACAAGCTGGACCAGGCTCGATTTCTTGTTCGGTAATGGGATAATGTATACACTAATTTCAATACAGTACCAGCCCGTTCAGAAGAAAGTATTTCAGAAGAAAGTCAGCGCGAAAAATTGGCAACACATGATAAAAAGCTCTCAGCCTATACTCGCAGTCAGAGCCTAAAAATGAATACAGTTCACAACAAAAAAGCTTGTTGTGCACTAATAATACCTGGTACTACTTACTGTAAAAATACGTCGTGACTACACTACAGGACACCTAATAAGAAACAGGATTATCAGAAGAAGACGCGACGATTTAAAGAAAAAAAAGAAATTCGGGAGTCGTTATCTTAAAATTTGTGTGGAAAGCACCCTCTCTCGAATAACAAATCCAGCCTGGACCAGACTTCCTGTTTCTCATTAGGTGTCATGTGTACTGTATTAATGATACTTACTATCGGAAAAATGTCTTGTCGGCGATCGAAACTAGAAAGTGCAACATGAGGAAGTGAGCTTTCGCGCGCACCCAGAATAAGACAATCAGCCTGAGCCCGATTTAAGGTTTCCTGTGATAGGGCCAGTACTGTATAGTGTGATATGACTGGGTGAGACACAGAGTATCCCCTTGCAGGTTTGTCTATTAAGCATCCTTGGTGTTACTCACTTTCCGTAGAGTCAAGCGTAGAAGAGAAGCAGCTTTTATTAATCCCCGAGCCAGATGACATCTGCTCGGGATGGGCTTCAAGTATGGCCCACAGATATTATAAATACCCCGAATACCGAATACGAATGCCATCCAAGTTATACGAAAACGGACCAATTACCTATGCAGAGGTAATTACCGGCCTTCCTAGCCCATACCATTACAATATTCTGTTCGTGGCGGTTGTCCGGCGTGTGTTGCACGGGAAAACGCTTTTTATATTTTAATTGTTTTGTCGATTTCCCGATTTGTTAAGCGGTTGACTATCGTGTGCAGCACGGGAAATCGTTTTCGTTTTATTTGGTAGTAGCGGTTGAGTGGAATATTCCATTCGTGGCATTCGTGGATTTTTCATGGCTTTGGCTTCTTGGGCACCATTGCCGGACACGAGAGCGTAGATGGATGTGGCGTTGGTCTAGCGTGTGTTGCATGGTGTTGCATGGTGTTGCACGGAAAAACACCCTACATTTTGATGTTATGTGCTTTTTTACATGGATGGGTTGGGCTTCTTTCGCGTCACTCCTTTAGTTGTCTGTCGTGCGTTGTGGGAAAGTGGCTTGGGTATACCATATTTTAGAGTCCGTCGATTTTATTCCATGGTTTGGCTTTGCTTGCCTCATTGCGATGCTTTGTGTGTTTTCTTGCTGGAGAGTGTGCCTTTGATTGGGGCTCATTTATTGCGTCAGGGATCAATAATCGACAATATTTTAACGGGACTTCTTTTGATGTTATGGGCCTTTTTTGCATCATTCATTACGTCAGGAATCAACAATACAAACTGGGTCTCTTCAACGGTCCCTTGGCATCGTAAACTGGAGCCTTAGCCTCTCGGTCCCTTGGCATCGTAAACTACCTGATGTATTGCCGGCCTTATTCCTCCTTCGCTTCGCCGACGGCCTGGGCCGGCGGCGAAGCCCCCTTGTATAGATGTATGATAATCATCTTCCATTTACTTACGTAGCATACGACAGCAGCAGTGATACCATTATATTCTCACATAAAACTCACTTACTTGCTCTTTACGTAGTTCTGCTCTTACGTTTTGTAGATAGTAGCATCGGGTTGGTGAGTTGGGGAAACGGAGGGAGGTGTATGTTGATGTTCGCTCAGTCTGCAGATTGACTTTATTTCATTTTGTGCGCCTTCTTCGTCTCGTGTGTTTGATGTGGGCAGGTACCATGCGTTCCGGCCGACATTTTTCTTTCTTCATTTTCTGGTATTTGTGATATTTGTGAGGCTCCAGCATCTTAGGGTGAAGTCTTTGAAAAAGGAAAAATGAGGCCATCACATATTCGACACAATAGTGAAGCCACATTCCCTGCAAATGTCCAAAACTCGGCATAGTGGTTTCAGACAGAGAAATCGATAAATCATTGAACAACTTGAAATTGGAGTAGGACATTACCTGCAGTTATGTATTTATTGAGCGGCCAGAAGTTCAGTACTTACAGAAGTTCGAGGACGGAGAGACGGTTTCAAAACGACTGAGAAATACGAGTGTCGCGATCGCGTGTTCGACGTGCCTTAGCTTAGAGCACGTAGAAACACAAAACAACGATAGCTCAACAGGGCTTGCCCTCAAGACGCCGACAGAATATAGTTGACGCTCAGAAATAAATAAAGTGGGAGGTAGGTGAGGTGGTGCCCCGTACATAGCTCGAGCGATGCGTGTTATAGACAGAGGGAACCATGCTGTCGTGAATTTGTTCCAGGCTGGGCTGCAGGCTTCAAAATAGATCACCCCCACGATGAGCGTGTTAGCCGGAAGTAAAACGTGCAGTGGGCCGGTAGCGATCGTGTGAGCGCTTGCCTCACGCCAGTCGACGTTTCGTTGGAGCGGACATTTGTACGATGGTATGTGTCCCGGGCCGTGTGGTGTTTGTTGATACTCGCGTTGATGTGTGCTGCGTGTGTGTTCTCAATACGGTACGGAAAATGTGGACGTTGATCGTTCGTTTTCTAGTTAATACGTATGATATACACGTGTCGGTTGAGTCAATGCGGGATACGCTCCACCGCCGCCGATATTGCTACTGTTCAAAGGGGATGACTGCGTGTTCATACTACACCAAAAATCTGGTTGTACTTGACTTGAGGGCGTGGGTTGTATTGCGGGGCTGTGCGTTGCTGTCGCAGAGCTGGGCGCTGTGCGATGTGCGATCTTGCGCACTCGCACGGTCACAAAATCAGGATCTGTCAAAGACGCATGCTACAGCAGTGATGGAGATTGTCTGCGGCAACAGTGCCGATCAAATCTTGAAAAATATTGCCCCCATAAAAGCAATCTTGATATTTTCGGCAATCTCGGCGAAAAGAGGCAATCTTTATCTCGATCTTCAGTCTTGATCTTTATCTCGCCAAATTAAGCAGGTTTAATGCTTTATTTTCGTTCGTATACATATATATACGTGGCTCCATTTTGTTTTTCAGTGTACGACTACTTCCAGTATTTGGTACCCGCATTTTTGTCCTACAAACGTACCAGCTAATTGGTACAATACAGCAGTATCATACACACACCTAATATGAATTATCAGAAACAGGACAAGCTGGACCAGGCTCGATTTCTTGTTCGGTAATGGGATAATGTATACACTAATTTCAATACAGTACCAGCCCGTTCAGAAGAAAGTATTTCAGAAGAAAGTCAGCGCGAAAAATTGGCAACACATGATAAAAAGCTCTCAGCCTATACTCGCAGTCAGAGCCTAAAAATGAATACAGTTCACAACAAAAAAGCTTGTTGTGCACTAATAATACCTGGTACTACTTACTGTAAAAATACGTCGTGACTACACTACAGGACACCTAATAAGAAACAGGATTATCAGAAGAAGACGCGACGATTTAAAGAAAAAAAAGAAATTCGGGAGTCGTTATCTTAAAACTTGTGTGGAAAGCACCCTCTCTCGAATAACAAATCCAGCCTGGACCAGACTTCCTGTTTCTCATTAGGTGTCATGTGTACTGTATTAATGATACTTACTATCGGAAAAATGTCTTGTCGGCGATCGAAACTAGAAAGTGCAACATGAGGAAGTGAGCTTTCGCGCGCACCCAGAATAAGACAATCAGCCTGAGCCCGATTTAAGGTTTCCTGTGATAGGGCCAGTACTGTATAGTGTGATATGACTGGGTGAGACACAGAGTATCCCCTTGCAGGTTTGTCTATTAAGCATCCTTGGTGTTACTCACTTTCCGTAGAGTCAAGCGTAGAAGAGAAGCAGCTTTTATTAATCCCCGAGCCAGATGACATCTGCCTCGGGATGGGCTTCAAGTATGGCCCGCAGATATTATAAATACCCCGAATACCGAATACGAATGCCATCCAAGTTATACGAAAACGGACCAATTACCTATGCAGAGGTAATTACCGGCCTTCCTAGCCCATACCATTACACTAGCCCACCCTGATGAGCCGTATATGCAGAAATATGGGAAAAACGGGGAAATCCCAGTTCCCCGAATTAGAACATGAGTCGAAGATGCGGCTCCTCAAAACCCCTCCCACACCTCTAAGTTGCTAAGCTAAGAAGCCGGAAAAAAAAAAAACGCAAAGAAAGGCAATCGAACGTAAACGCAGGTGCTGTGAACGAAACCAACGTCAGAGACCTCCCATGAGTCGCCAACAAGGCGAGGGGGGGGGGACGAGAAGGCAACAACTAGCACCAAGAAGGAAACAACTGACACCGTACGGGGAATGGGCACTACCGCCCGCCCCGCGAGGGGGAGCCGAGTGCCTTGCTGAAAAATACATAAGAAGGATAAACCAAAAATAACAGTATAGTCCTGTGCCACAGTATGAGTAGCCATATTACCCTGACCGCCCCCCTCGGCTCTGGCGGGGGAGGGCGTCGGCAGGACGAAAGAAAAAAAAAAATGAAGGAAGACACCAAACCCAATGCCAAACCCTATACCAAACCCACGCCGCAAGTGCAAGAAATACCTACTTTAAGGCCTTGAAAGAAACCCTCCCAGCCCCAAAGTCCATAAAAACGGGAAACGATCGAGGGTGGCGGCGGTATGAAAGTGTACTCTCCACGGCCGTGCCTCGAGATTTCTCTACGTTACGTTGGGTCCCTCGAGAAAGCACGCTCGCTATGTGGGCCTGGAGACACCAAGGACCACGTAAGGCTCCTATTGAAGTCGTGTAGCGCGCTGGAGGGAGAGAAAGCTTGGAGCAGAACTGGAGGCCATTATCCGAAGTGATGGTACGTGGGCGCCCCCTGAGGGGAATATATATGTTGGCCAAGATGTCGGTTTGGCGACTGAAACGGCCGGTGATGAGTAAGATGTAGAAATTGTGCTGCGACGTGACCGGAAGAGGGGCGGTGAATCCGGTGCTGGCGATGGTGTCGGATATCGGACAAGTAGGACAAGGTCGACGTCGGTTGTGTAACTGTCCTTGTGTAGAACTCCCGGAAGTGGAAGTTGTCTGGGCGACGGTAGTCGCGGTGTGTGGGGCGTCTGCGGAGCCCAAGCCGTCCTCGGTGGGTACGGCGAAAACAGAAGCGAAAGCGGCGTCGGCGGCAGGCGAATTCAGCCTGCGGCCAGGACGGCTATCGATGGACGCAGAAACACGAGCGACGAATCTCCCCGAGGGAGCAGAAAGGTCGTCAATCCTTATACGTGTCCCGTGTGTGCAAAAATCGCAAAAATCCGCGGAGGGAAAGGGGAGCCCACCCAAGGTCGCAGACACAGTTAGCTCAGTGCGGGGACACCAGCCCACCCAAGGCAGTACTGTCAGGTGCGGGGCACCAGCCCACCCAAGGCAGACTAGTCAGGGGGAGCACCAGCCCACCCAAGCCGACACCTGGAATCGGCGAGAAAGGGGTGTGCAGTCCGCAGGACCTTATGAGGTGGAGACCCCCGTCCTTAACGGGGGTAAGGCTCGTCGATCCACTGCGGTTGTACTTCGTGGCAGGTTCCGGCAAGCGGTATGTGTGCCGATTTTAGCGGTTGAAGAAGCGTCGCCTAGCGTGACTGTGCTCCCAACAAGGCAGGGGCCGTGTTCGGACGACGCAAGGCGAGGGCCGACGCCAGAAGCTATCGCCAAAACTTGAGGGCTTTGGTCGGCCGGCGCGTTCGAAAAAATAAAAAAATCGGAAACTCCAGAGGAGGACCTTTCTAAGCGCTGGCCGCGGTTAACGGGACAGGCGGCGGCGCTGTGGAAATCCCGTCGGTACTGGTGCTTCCGGTTGGGAGTGCAGTATTGACGAGAGGAGGCGGGGTGTGCCACCCGTCCTGCTTTCGCGAATTATCTCGCGAACAGCAGAAAGCGCCTGACCGAGCAAGTTTGACCCTCTCCACATGCGGGGGTCACTGGCCCTTGGATCGTCCGCCCGGAGATCAATGCCCATACTGGGTCCAGAGGGCTGGCTTCAGCCAAGACGTTTGTGCCCGTGTCCAAAGGTGCATTTTTCATGGCGGGTTCTGCGGTAAATTTAGCATGAGGTGCCAGATAATGCGGGTTCGTTGCTTCTCTCGGTCCCAAACAACAGAGTCAAAGTTGCGTCACGCCACGACCGAGGCGTTATGTGCGTGGTTGGGTCCGGGAGAGACACATGATGTTAACTGCGCGGTGGTCGATCTGAAAAGCCTGGCATTTTCGACCATCATATATTGCTTCCGCGCAAGAATATGACACGTCGTCGACGACAAACGACAGACGTGAGACCACTGCGAACAATAGAAGGGGGCTGCAAGAACAGCACCATCTTGTCTGTTGAATATCTGAGAGTAGGGTCAATGACCGACGGTGTCCAACCGACCGGTGGCCATATTGGCAGCGGTGTTCCGGCCTGCAATGTCCCCGTTTGAGGGCACTGGGTCTCGGAAGTTTGGGCCCGCGGTGTTCCGGCCTGCAGTGTCCCCGTTTGAGGGCACTGGGTCTCGGAAGTTTGGGCTCGCGGTGCCCCCGTTTGGGGGCGCTGGGCCTCGGCAGGTTGGGCCTGCGGTGCCCCCGTTTGGGGGCACTGGGCCGCGGCCGTTTGGGCCTGCGGTGTCCCTCTCAGGGGGCACCGGGCCTCGGCCGTTGGGGCCTGCGGTGCCCCTCTCAGGGGGCACTGGGCCGCGGCAGTTTGGGCCTGCGGTGCCCCTCTCAGGGGGCACCGGGCCTCGGGTGCGCAAGGCGAGTCCGAACCCACGGTTCCTGGCCTCGCGTCACCCACGCTCGTTGGCGGAAATTCGCAAGAAGGGGCTCTTATTGCCCTCAAAGGGGCAGGGGGCTCTGGGCCCCCTCTGCTTGACGAGAGGCGCGAATCTTCCGTATTCATACGGGTATAGCGTCCAGTTGATCTGACTGGAGGCCGTGGTGTCACCACTGGCCCGTCGGGCAGTGTCGGATCTGCTTCCGGCTCCACTGTTGCCGACGGTGCAAGCTGCACGTGGGTTAGCGTGCACGAAGACGAAAGAGGGTCTGTAGACCCTTGGGGTGTCTCCGAGAACGGGGCTCGGGAGGGCGGCAACAAAGTTCCCACCCGAGTAGGCTCTCTCCGTTTCCACGTCTTGGAGAAGGGGGACGAGGTAGCTAATCTTGTCGCCTCCTCCTTGACGGGAAAAAGGGTAGAGCGCCCGCTGCTGTCGCGAGGGATCACCGAGTCGAGCCTCGCCAAAGGTCTCGGTGTTTTGGCGTCCGCCTTCCCACACCTCAAGCCAACCGCCACTACACGGTCAGGTAGAGGGGGTGGCGGGCGTTCTCGCGAAGTATAACAGAGCGCAGGAGCAGCATTCTGAGTGCTGCTCGGCGCGTGACAGGGAGGAGCGGCGCGTGAAGCGCAGGCTCCCTTACCCCGAAGGGGGGGTCCGTCGCTTGAAGCGCGGGCCCCCGTTGCCAAATTCGGACCACGGGAGAGGGAATCAGCGCTGGGAGCGCGAGTTCCCGTTTCCGAGTGAGGACCATGACCGAGGGGAGCAGCGCTCGAAGCGCGGGTTCCCGTCGTTGAACATGTACCCCGGCCGAGGGGAACTACGCACGAAGCGTATGTTCCCGTCGCCGGTACGCCACCATGAGTATTACTAACAGGTGGCTGAGGAGCCCGTGGGCTCTTGATCGAGGTAAGCAACAAGCCGTATTATCTGGCACCTATGCCAAATTTACGCAGAACCCCGCCATGAAAAATCACCTTTTGTGAGAGTGTTATAAGGATTACCCTGGGCTGGGTAATCGACCGATCTTTTACCCCTATAGCTCAGCAGGTAATACCCTCACATTTGGCGTCGTCGGCAGGACGTGGGTTCGAATCTCACTTTGAACGTTTCTTTTTTCAGAAACGCTTGCGCGTGCGTCCCCAAATAACACGTCTCCCTGGTTCCCCAGGTACTGAAACGAAGCGGGTAGGTCAACGTACGGCCATATACGGTACCGACGTCCCAAATATCCCGCCGTTCAGAGGGGGGGAGAGTGTTATAAGGATTACCCTGGGCTGGGTAATCGACCGATCTTTTACCCCTATAGCTCAGCAGGTAATACCCTCACAATAGCGTATAACAGGGCATTTTCATTAGGTGCTGCGCTGTTGCGCTGGCGCAACATTTGGTAAGAATAACCGTTTTGCGCAACAGTCGCCGCAAGGCTGGTTGCGCGCAGCGCAAGACGCCTATTTGAGGGCGCAATATTTTTCGCCGCAGGCGAAAGTTTTTGTTGCGTTTATATCTCACCGGAGGCGAAAATTTGTTTTGGGTTTTTTTTCTTCATAATAATTAGCCGTAATTTAACATCTATTAGGCCCTTTGTCATATTCGCAATAGTCGAAAACAAAAATTAGGCACCTTTTGCTATTCGCCGTAGGCTCATACTCTTTTTGGGGCACTTTTTTCTACTCGCCGTAGCCAAAAATAAGTTAAAGGCCTTTTACTTAGTTTTGAGGCGTATATTCGCGCATAGATCGCTGCGCGCAACACACCTTACGTAGCATGTTGCGTACAGCGCAACAGACGCCGAACCACTAATATATAGATGCCCTGCTGTATAACGTCTCCCGATTTTTTTTTTTTATTTATAATCCGAGCCTGCCTTTCTTATTGCGCGTTTTGTTCTGATGTGCCCTGTGCTGTACCCAAAGAAACTTCGTATTTTATACTGCCTTACCACTTCCCATACATAAAACACAACAAGCAAATTCGTTACAGCAAGGAGGCATCTATCTACATATATCTGGTGTCGAAGCACTGGGCGTAAAGCTCAGACTATCAGCCGCCTTGAGAGACCTTTCAATGCTCAACATGTCCGAGGTAGACCGTAGATGTGTGCCGGCGTGCGGTATACCTGGTATACAGTATGGGCCTGCATAAAAGAAAGGGCATTTGGCAAAAAGGGGGATCCTCGATCCCACAGCTGCTGTGTCTGTCTGTCTGTGTGTGTGTGTTTATCTTATTTTATATATGTACAGCAGCAAACAGTACCAAAGCCGTAGTACTACTATCCTTTGGTACGTACATATTTATATACGTATACTCGTATATATATTGGTGCTTTTTCGGGGCCACAGGGCACAGGGCGCCAACCAGTGTAATGCATTAATTTGCAGGGCCACACCTTGAAACCACGATTGATTCTGAGCCAGGTGTGCGTGTCACAGGACCTGCTGTCATATATGGTATACAGGCAGTACTCACGGAATCTTTTCTGATATATACGTGCATCACGTATGCTGATTACTGATATGCTGGCCACGTTTGCCTGGGTATGGGTCGTTGATACTTTTGGCGTAAAGCCGTTTCCTATGCGGTTCGATTTTTGAGCTTCAGATTATCGTCCGATCGATTTTTCAGCGACCTTGTTCGAAAATCGAAACACCCTTCCTATGCGAGAAAACAAGAATTTATTGTAGGTGCAGTATTTGAGGAAACGGCGAGACCAACTGCTGTTGTTGTGGTCTGGCGCCGCCAAGAGACGCGCAGAGTGCGCTGTACTGGGCGTAGGACCCAAGCGTCCGAAGCCACGCTGGCTGCCCCTGGTCTGGCGGCGACGCGACGAGTGCCCTCGAGTCGACCTGTCTTGGTATTTTGTATTTTTACACAACGAAGCATCCGAGCCCAGCACGTTGACTGACTGACTGCTGCTGCTGCTGCTGCTGCTGCTGTAAAGCCTACGAGTACGAGCACGGAGAGGCGCGCGCCGAGTGCGCTTCGCTTCGTGTCTATGCCCGAGCCCGCGTCAGCCAACTGTAGTCTGACGACGGAGAGACGCATCGATCGCCGGCTGCGCGTCGTGCGCGAAGCAACGTCGCTGTGTTACCATGCAACTCATCGATCGTTCTGCTGCTGCTGCTGCTGCTGCTGCTGCCGCTTGCTGCGTGGATAGCATCTTGGATTTAGAGACCATGCCATTTTTTTATTTGAAAATCTGATGATCCAAGCCGTCGGATTTTGGGCCAAAATCCGACGACTTGGGTCATCGGATTCACAAATCGATTTTGTTTCCGG
Source organism: Saccharina japonica (assembly GCA_008828725.1). Lineage (NCBI taxonomy): Eukaryota > Phaeophyceae > Laminariales > Laminariaceae > Saccharina > Saccharina japonica. The sequence continues at coordinate 285,087 of MEHQ01003632.1, forward strand.
TCAGATTTTGCACAATCGGACTGCATAGGACGGTGCTTTCGTTTTTGAGATCGAAAAATACAAATCTGAAGCTCGAAATCGAACCGCATGGGAAACGGCCTTAGACGTCGTCTGTTGGGCTTGCCACAAAAACCAGAACATGGAGTGGTCACTTACCCGTGGTCTTTTTAACAGAGAAAGGGGGATATCTCTTCGTAACGTGACAAAAGGGGGGAGGTTACGGAAAAAGGGGGACTTTTCCAAACTTAGTAGATGGAAGGGGGGATACCCTAGCGTAGGCATAACAAAAAGGGGATGATATGCTCACACCCCCTGTTTTTATCGCTCTCGTTCACCCGCTAAACATATGAAAAACAAAAAACAAAAATATCGCTGTGGGTGGTAGCGAGATGCCATGTGAGTATGGCAAACACATCAGGTTTAAATTCCAAGTAGATTTGACAGAGTACATGGGCTTAGCCGGCTGCGAAAACCGATGTCCCCCTTTTTGTCACGGCATAGGGGGGTGTCCCCCTTTTTTTCAAATGCCCTAAAAGAAAAACCTAACCTGAGAGATCCTTAAAACCTTAACACAATTTTAGCATACAGATAGGCTAATACATACCAGTAGGATTTAGTGAGCACTCGCCGCTGAGCACGATTTCTTTTTCCAAACTTCCTCACGTCCTCCCCAACGTGAGCCTTTTTATTTTCTTAGCAGGCTGTTTCTTATTCATGAGCCTTATTTTCTTAGCATGGTGCTTTTTATTCGTGAGCCTTATTTTCTTAGCAGGTTATTTCTTGTTCGACGGCAAAGGTTTGCCTTCGGTTGATGTGTGTGCTTGTCAGTTGGTTTGGCTGGGGTGTAGAGCATGAGGGTGCGCCTTGTAAGGGTTTCCAGTGATATGACAAGGCGTTATTTGGGCGGGATCCAAAAGATCGAGATCGAAAGATTGAATCAATCGATCTTTGATTCTCGATCTAGATTGAACGATCGACTGCGAAAACCACCAATCCAATCTTGAGGTTTTCCGAAAGATCGCGATACTTCCAGGGCAATTCAATTCCGATCTCCATCACTGTGCTACAGTAGAGGCGCATCATGTTTTTACTAAGGATGCTCACATCAGGAGCTCTAGACCTCACATGAGGAAAACAAAAGTGCTTATGTATAAAACCAACTATCGAATTGATGGTTGATAGTCGACATATAATTTATTTCGTTGAACGTGGACTAGGTAGTAAGTCTTGGGGAGGGAAACGAAAATAAACGATGGAATTATACGTCCAAACACTGTTGAAAAGCAGGGGATTTGGGGATATAAATAATTTGACACGACAGTACAAACGGAAAATTAAATATTTGCAACATTTCTGTCGCTATTTACTGTTGTTTGGGTTCGTGTCGAAGGCATCATCGTAGTTGCGACCGTACCTCTCTCCAGTTACAGAATAACCCCCCATGGGTTTGAATGTAAAACATGTTAAACCATTTTCCAGGCAACTATTCCACACTAACTTTACTCCAAAAAAACTGAATATCATGACCGAAAACACTGAATAATAGAATATCAAAACTCGACTCATAAACGAGATTCCTTCTAAACAGAGCGAGACGGACGGCTGATTCCATGCTTGCTTAAAGATGGTGAAAGGTATTTGTTTCTTATTAAAGTAGGAAAGGAATTTCGAAGCTCGACTCAGATTCGGAAAACAGTCTAACTTAAGCTAGATAACCGCCTCAATACAAATTACAATGAAGTAAAACTATCGTTGAGCAGCACAGGATCAGCAGCAGTACAGCAGTTGCGCATAAACATGTACGTGCATACACAGTATTCTATCAAATCACACCAGGTACAGCAGGTAGGTGGTGTGTTTGCGTACGTACAGCAGCTAGCTCCTGCTATCAGTGGTACTCAGTCAGGTACACAAACAGCAGAACAGTGGTTGTTAAAAACAGGTGTGCAAGCAGTTACACTATGCGCGAGTGTGACCGAAGATACGTACGAGTATCCCTCCTACTCCACAGCAGTGTCCATCAGGGCGTAAAATACGTGGTGAAATGTTGCGCTGCCGCACCTTTTTCTCGCATATCCCATTTGTTTCACCACGTGCCGAAGGCATGGTGCGGCTTGCCGCACCACGCTTTTCTTGTGCCGCACCTTTTTTCGCCGGAGGCTAAAAACACTGTGCGGGTCCTTTTTTGCCGTAGACGAAAAACATATTTTGGGTCTGTTTCGCCGCAGGCGATTTTGTTTTTGGCGGGTTTTTCGCCGCAGGCGAAAACATGTTTGGGTTTGTTTTTGTCTTGATTTCGTCTTCGATGCTATGTTTGGATCTTGTTTCCTCTTTTGGCATAGAGTACTTCACTTCTTTTGATAATTCGATTGAAACTGTTGCCGTTTTCCTATGCCTGAGGACGTTCAAGGCAAACCAGGCCAGGGACACTGTGGCATGTGGCGCCTATTCAAGCACGTCACATCTGCGGACGATAAGTCTGATGCGTTTTGACCGAAATCGTGTCCTTGTTTCTTGTCTTCGCAAAATAATGCAGAACATTCAACATTCTAAGGCAGCCGGCACCACGTAAGCGTATACAAGAGGATAAACCGAGCGGGTTAGACGCACATTTTGAGTATATTGACGCATACATGGTAAAAAAAAAACGTCCTCCGGCGGCCCTCCGGGCCTCCCCCGGACGCCCTCCGGGGGCCCTCTGAGAGCCCTCCGGGAGTCGTCCGAGGGCCCTTAGGGGCCCCTGCGGAGAACCGCACATCGCCTTCAGCGATGTGGTGCGGGCCCGCACAACGGCCTCCACCTCGTGGTGCGGTGATTTCACCACGAGCCTGACGCCTATTTCACGCCCTGGTGTCCATGGTAACTCCGTGGGAGCAATCTTCAATCTTGGCATTAAGAGCCGTTCTTATCGGAGCCATATATTTCCTAAATTTTCTAAATTTCCAACTCTTTTTTTCGCGCAATTTTCTAGAATTTCATTTTTTCATCTTGTTTTTCCATTTAGTGGAACGTGAAGCCTTCCAAACATTTTGCCCTCAGGAGAATTTCCAATATTTCCAAGGTTTCCTTTTTTTTTTTAATACTGGAAATTATGGAAAAAAGCTCTCGATAAGAACGACCCTGCAGTAAGTCTGACCTCCATATTTCACCACAACCCGGGTAAAGTGCTGTATATATAAGTTTGGGGATCACGCGAGTTTGGCGGCCGTCCAGGCCGCCGGCGAAGCCCCCTTGTCTGGACTTACCCACAGGCCCAAATGCATTTGGTTTAATACGGAATACACCAAGTGCATATGGTACAGCTCTTATCAGACAGGGTAGGCCGTGTGCACGGCACGCCCGTAGACGATATCCTAGCATACATAATCAGTAAGGGCTAACGGCATGGTAGTCTTCGCTGTACACATTGCTCCATAGCGTCTCCACCCCCCCAGAGCCACCTGCATTCACTTCTTCAGGCATCCATACATCCATACCAGGTCCAATCCAGTCTGCTCAATGGCAATGCAGGTGTTTCAACAAGTCACACCCAAACTCGCACCTGTAGAGATTATAGCACCCCACGTCAAAACACTGGACACCACTGGTAGGAATAAGACGTAGTCACGACTTCGATCGCCCAGTAGGTGTAGGTGTAGACGGTACTGCCTGTCGCTGCATACAAATAAAACATCGAGAGACCTTATCCGACCCCTATCCCCAAAAACATCGGCCCAAAAACATTATATAAAACTTAAGAAAGTATTTAAAAACACCAGCGACGGTGACACCAAGCTTGGCGACACACAAAAAAATATCGTTGGGGACAGTCGAAGCCGTGGCCACGTTGGTTACCAGCAGGATTTGCGTATCTGGCACGGGAGTGCACATTTTATCCAGATGTGAGTTGTGGTGCTACCTGTGCCCTGTGTAGACTGGAATTTAGATGTGTTCTGTGCCAGTAATAGTTGGAGGCTGTGAGTGTACGTGGCACTGGGGGAACAGAGTCACCTTCTGCCATATTTGATTTTGGAGAGAAGCTACGGCGTCGTTAACCCCTTCTGGAACGGCTCTTTAGGGTATTGTCGTCTTCTGACATAGCCCACCCACGGTATATCCACGCTGAATGAGCCTGCATCATCTGATTGCTACTTGCTACACAATGTGTGCACATTGTAGGTCTTGGAGCAGATCGCTCGCACGTCGCGCCGCGCTCCCTACTGCTGCTGCTGCTGCTGCTGCTGATGTTGCGCGGTCATTTTTATGTGTAAGAGGTTTTCTGCACGCCAGGGTTGCATGCGGGTGAGTACTGCTGCTGTATGGGCTAACCAGAGTTGGACATTGTGGGTGATCACGATTTTGCGTTCAAGTTCGGTGTCATGAGCAGTATGCATGCAGTCGCCGATCGCCCAGGTCTGGTGGCGAAAGGCTTCTTGCTCTACTTACGAGGTATTAATATGGAAACACCTGGTACGTATACTCATCTGTACTGCATCATAAGTACGTACCAATATACGAAAAGGACGGCGCAAGAGCATATTGTCGGTGCAATGGATGCTGTTATCAGCCATTAGCATCACGTGCCTCCAGAAAGCATTTATGTTGTTACCTGCTTTATACAGCAGAGACTTAAGTAGTAGCTCTGCGACCATTCCCCCTGACCTCGCCACGGCATAGGCACGACTGCAAGGTTTTTGCGGATTACGCTTCCCCGCTCAACAATATATTGCAAGATTTACGTAACGATACACGAAAGTACCCTCCGGGCTGAACATTTAAGAGCACTGCAATCTAACAAAGTCGTGATTGTTGTTTCAGTTGCACTACTTTTTAGACCATCTCTTACGGATGGGTGCTGAAAACTAAAAAATGAACGTTTTCAGTTTTCAAACCCAATTTGCTCTCTTACGGAGTTGAACGTGGGCCCATTTCCGATCAAGTTGTTCAATTATCACTTTCAATTCGGCCTCCACTCGGAAATAAGGGCCCCATTTTCGATCGAGATCACGATTGAAACTGGCGATTGGATTTGAAATGTATGGGTTTTAGCACATCGTTGGAGGCCACACGCGTACAAATGTACCGCAAACAGCAGCAGTTGAGTACGAGCCGCGTCTGTTGCCAAGCAAGCAACAACACAGGTGTACTGCTGCTGCTGCTTGCTGTGCCACGCTCCCCACCCGCGCGTTCCTCAGACATCACCACCATGCGATAGGACCGGGTTGTGATGGTGTCGGCCACGAGAGCCTTTCAACTGCCCTTGCAGCTGCGACGTATAGGCTGCGACTACGAGTACTGCTGTAACGAGGAACACAGACAGGTAGGAGGAAAACACAATGTTTAACGACACCCCTCCGTCGTGTTTTCCGTTGTCCCGGCCACCGCCGGGTACAATGCTTATTCGCGGCGTGCTCCGGTGCGACGAACACCTCGACCAGCCGTAGTCCAGGGCGGCAGCGGACTACTTTGGAGGAGCTTCCGCGTACGAGTATATATCGTACGAGTACTCGAACGAGTAGTGCCGTCTTCCTCGTACTGCTGCTGTACACTTTTTGTCACAACTTGCTGCCCAGAAATCATTATTAATCCTTGGGTCATGATAAGATAGCCAACTGAATATTTCTCAATTGGTTTTGACCCTCGAAAAAAACGTTAATTTTCAGTTTTCAGAACTCATCCGTAAGAGATGGCCTTTTAGTGCGGATTTTCGACCTTTCATGACTTGATACCGAAAACGACAGTTTTAATGCTCAGATTACTCCCTAAAGGCCGTTTTTTAAAGCGTAGATTATTGACAAAATGTTTGGTGCGTCAGATCGATCCGACGCCTGTTTCATCACGAAAATCGCGTCTTAGTCGAACAGGACTCCTCATTCACCTGGTAACTATAGACGGATCCGTAAAATGCGAGTTTCTGGGGCTGCTGATACGGTTTTCACTTAGATGCTCGACAAAAACGCCGAGCACTAGCAGGCGAACCTACCTGGGCCTATAGTTCGTCGGTCTATAACGTCTTAAGAACCCACAGCAGAGTGTAGATACCAAACAAGAGGACCGGAGTCATACAAGTTTCTTGCTGCTGAGAATTTTTGTTCCACGATGCCAACACAGCAACGCTTGCCCTCCTTTGCCGATTCAAGGGCCCCAACACGTCCTAGGGACCATTACGAGCTAGCTACACGTTGGTCTAGAGCGGTACTGAGCATTAGAACCGTAGCCTTACCGTGTTCGGTAACGACTGATGATATGGTGCTATTGTACCAGAAGTTGTAATACTGTTGTGAAAAAGACAAAACAATGTTTCTTTCACAACACTCAAGTACGTACGTACTATTATATTTTTCGGCCGAAAAGACCCTTCAAATAATATTCTAGGTACTTATGTATACCGGTATTATATCTACAAGGGGCTTCGCTGAGTGTCGTGATATCAAAGGTAGTAGGAAGTAGGGTTGTTGCCATTGATGGGGTCAGACGTGATACCAAGGGTTGGTATCAACAGCACTTAACATGGAGTGCGAATTATATAAGGCTGTTTTTGTCGACACGTATTTGTTTTTTGTTTTGGGGAATAAGAAAAATTATGGAAACTCGGGCTTGCCGAAATAGTAAGTTTTTTCCATACTTCAGATTGGACATTTGCGTAGTCCTTAGTTGGCAATTATATTGAACTTAGAATTTCCCATTGCAAGTGCTTTTTGGAGGTTTGAAAAAAACTCGGAGAAAGCTCAACAAATTGATTGGCAATTGTTTTCGTCTCATTCTAAACGGCCCTTGCAGGTATAGCAGTCACACAGATACTTATAATATATACCTAACGCACACATATACGACTGAAGCACAGGTGCTGCTGTTGTAGCCTCTCGAGCACGAATATTGGGCACTGCATAGCTGGGTACATAGGTGGGTCCGAACAAAAATGATCTACGACTAATTTGAGGAAAGACGGGATACACCTTCAAAGGGGTCTACGTAGGCGGTTTGTTGGTACGGGTGGCTGCAGCTTGTTGGCCATGATCCGCACTTCAGGTTGGCTAAAGTTGGCGTGTTTGAATACACTAGTCTGTTTGACTCGCTGGGAGTACGCGAGATACCAGCGGAGAAAGGCCCTCAGACCAGCTCTCGTCTTTGACGTTTACATGAATATTTTATAAGATACTTCCGTATCCACCGGTCTTTACAATCGGTAGACGTGCGCTTAGTTTCGCCGCGTGTCTTCTCTTTTTGTTACATCGCGCGTAATGATGAGAGTTCGCTCTTGATTGAGGATGAGAGTTCGCTCTTCGCATCGATTAGCATCGAATTTTGCCGATACGCACGCACGCTCGCTCGCGATGATGCAAATTTCGACAACGGACGAAGATTCGTGGAAAGCACTGTCCATTGGAAGTACTGTTATCCAGATTGCAGTCATAGTCGGCATGGGCAGGTACAAGTGTGGTATGGGGTCTGGGATAGGAGCGCATTGACGCACTGACCAGCGAGCTAGACCTAAACGTAGACGTGTGCAGATGGACACCACACCGTGTTGTACATACTTCTTAAACATATAAAATTGATTGATGAAATGATTAAATTGACATAAAAGTAAACCCAATTGAGAAATATGGAATGAAAGACAACACAGCGAGAGATCCCTTTGCACCTACATCCGCCGTGCGGGCCGGGGGTTACTGTCACTAAACATTATTTTTCCAGATTTTAAAGGGAAAATAAATCATATACCCCATACCTCATATTTGATATGTTGTGGTCGAGAAGCTTTAGATGAGCGCTGTGTACTTCGCGGTTTGTTTTAAATTCGGGAAGTCCCTCCCAGTTCGTTTATGTAGTCGAGTCAGTGCTTTCTGGGATGCGGTTTTAATGATGGTCCCTTCCACCCACAGGAAAGGAAAAATAGCTCAGCATTTAAGGCATGCCTGGTAGTGCCGAATTAATGTCTTAAGCGTGGTCACGTGTAGTTGAAAATATACTCGACATGTTGCCGGAGTGATCCATCGAGCCTCCTTGAAATGATACCCACCACAGCATCTCACCAACTAGCGTGCACCGAAATACCAATTCGATATGTCTTGCTTGCGCAAACTAGATGTTTTATACTGCAGTAGGTATATCGCCGTTGTGAGCGTATTTGGGCGTGTGTTTGTACAGCGTGTGGCCGAGGTGTTTATTGCTCCTGTTCGTGGTTTTGTTAATCCGCTGACGGCATGTCCTAAATACATGTGTTCTGACAACATAGCCGATCACGAACTGAGACGCTCTATGAGTACGATGAACAACGGAACTATCCGTCATTGCCGTATAGCATGGACGAGAGCATACCCCCCTTAAATATCACGCCCCCCTACATGAGCACACACGGTGATATATCGTTCGAAATCATCGTCGCCATATCACGGGGGGTACGTTGAATACCACAACCCCGACGGTGATGCGTGTGGAAACAGCGTTAAACGCCAAAATTGGCAAACGACCTGGTGTATACCATTCACCCACAGCATATCCTCTACTCCTCCTGCTGTGCCCTACGCCCCAACAACCAGCGCCGGTAGTAGGTTTGTGGCAAATTGCCGTATTTGCCGCCTACCATGTTAGCATTATCTCGAAAACAAACCAGTGCGCAAAGCTATATCTGATATAGGTATATTTCGGGGCGTCGGCTAGAACAGAGTTTTAATATTATCATGGCAGTATAGGAGTTAATTGTCCGAGGTTCAATCTTCAGTAGTTTTGACACCTTGGAATTCCTATTGTCGTACCTGTATTCAGACCACACGGTACCTTGGGCTTCGGCGGCTGCTGGTTGGAGCGCTAAGTGACCTGGAAAGCGCCTCGCGCTCATGTACCGCAGTCATTTAACTTCCCTACCGTCCCCGAGGGCGCCCGGAGGCGATTGTGTTTTACAATTGCCCCAATATTTGCCCGAAAACCACTTGATAAGTGGTACAAGTAGTATAGACGTGTAGACACCTAAAGCAGCTTCTTTTCCACAGGGGTGAAACAGAAGGTGCCTCAATTACCTTTCCCGCGGGCAGAAGGAACCTAACAATTGTTTAACCAGCGACAAACGTGTTATTTTACGCGAAACCTCGTACTGCGCTGCTCGTACCCAGACTCCTGAAGCCTCTTGCGCTGAACAGAAATGTATTCTAACCCGGAAGTTGTGCTAGAGTATAAACTACCGCAAGCCTTACGGTTGACTGTTCTGCGGCTTTGTAGTCAAGGGAGCGGCTTTGCTGCCATTTCCGATTTCAGCGTGGGCTTTACCATCGCCGGCAATATTTTGTTGTAATGTAAAATGAAAGCTGGTTTCAGACTAAAGCCTCTCACATGTTAGCACACCTCGTGCTGCCGGTAGCTCCTCACCGCTTGTTGACACCTTGCAATCACACCCTCTTGTTGTCACACCATATGCAGTTTGACCGTGGTCTAGTAGCGCCCAATTAGCAATGATGACCACCGTTAGTGCACCCCATAAGTATCACATCCCTTCGTAGCCACACCCTCTGAACATCATACTCCCTCCTTACCACACCCCCTAGCTGCCGAGGTAATGTGCATTGTGATTATCGTCGAGGACGGGTTAGATACGACACCCCCGTACAGCACTGTACACGGTAATACTATTTTTAGACGTCAAATTGTTATCACCGCAGTGTGCTTCCTTCCGTGCTATGCGGTAACAGGTTGCTTGTTCAAATATGTTTAGCATTTTCTGGTCACATAGAACGAACGATAGTACATGCTGAATTTTTTGTTTGGTGATACCGACTACCGAACGCCGGGCCTGGTCAAGCAGTTTATGACTACGGGGTTTGTGCTCGATGCTTTTGAATCTAACAGAAATGAACGGGGTACATATATGTATGTGTGGTAAGTCAACTTGTTTCGGTTGATAGCGTTGGCGAGTGGACACTTTATACCATTTCGTTGGGTTGGCGGCTGTTTAGGTATTTGAATGGCTCGCGTTGGCAAAACGGCATTGTATCGCAGTGACTTATGGGTGTCTCATATATGCGCGGTTTCAGCGAGCTGTTTTTTTTTTTTTACGAGTACGCACGCTGCGGACGGCACACTATTGTCAACCTACCGCTCCATCAGATGTGATTGGCGTAGTTTACTAGACTACCAGATTGTTGTTTCCATGTTGCACAACCGGCATCGTAGAGGTTTTCGCCAGGGTGGGTTCGCGTGCTTCTGAGATGACGAGCATGCCGTCATAAACTAAAGAATTATGATATGTTAGACGTTAACGGTGACAACATTGTTTAGGAAATCGAAAGCCCGCCTGTGCGTGCTTGAACATGATCCCAGAGTCAAGAAACACGAACCTGCGATGGCTATCGTCGTTCAGAATTTGATAGACGAGTTAGCCAAAACGATACCCAGATAATAAAATCTCAACAACCCACACCCTACAGACAACGTCTGCTAGGAACCTCTCGCCATTCACGTGGGAGGGCTGTGGCCATTCTGAGGTTCACTATATGACGTTGGTGCAGAAAACTACACTTTGAACGCCCGAAACGGCATGTACTCGTGCGCACAGGCTGTGGAAGGATTCCATAAAAATACCGCGAAGCACTATCATGGCAAAACCCAAAAACCCATTCTCAGCTCCAGCAAAGTACTGGAATGCAGCACAACGGTAACCAGGTCTCGTTAATTGCCTGAACAAAAGGTGACCTCACATATGCCGTTCAGGAGGGATGAATCACGACGCACTATAATCTCAAGAAACCATTGAATGACTCTAGGTGTTTTTCTGCCATCATAACTTAGTTTCGTATATACGTTGCCATATACCTGTGTCTGCAAGGGCTGGAACAGTAAGGTTCTAATTGGCGGCGGGGGTTGTAGCAGCACATGAAGTACATTGCCTACTTGTATATTTCGAGTGCGTGGCTCGATCTACAGGTCATGGGTTACTCTTTAAATTTCCAATACGTGACTTGCCTTGATGACGCACGCGTGTTTTAACGTGTTGGCAGCCGACTGGGGTACACATTCACCATGGTTTTGGCGATACACATTTGACCGTGCTCTTATATACAAGAATCCCGGCTCTTCTCTAGTACGGGCTTGAAGGAGGGTTCCCACAGGTACTGCGTTTCCGGTTCCTGCCTTTTATGGGTGCCACGACGACAGCAAAAGAGCTAATGGTCAAAGTGGCTAATGCTACAGTGATACCGCTAGTCCGAAAGTTAGTACAAGGAGTCAACGGTGCCAATAGGGCGCCACGGCTACGATGGCGGTATGGAGGCGGGGGGGCAGTTGACCAACAAACAGCAGGGAAAAAAGTAAAAGCAGCAACCAAGATCGTTGCGATTGTCGCCTCAATTTTTTTAGTATAAACCAAACTACGGTTAGATGGATGGATGGCGTTTGCACAAAACTTGCATGCAAATCAGAGACGGAAAACGTTAGGTTTTTCAGCTACATTTCCTTTCGCAAGTATGTGATGACTCTGCGAAGAGATTGCTGAAGTTGTTGCAATATCTCTCATCGGTTGTTGTGATCTCTACTCGTCCCGAGTGAATGGAACCGGAAAGTGCTGTGTACAAATTTCATATATTTGTAGTATATTGTGTCTTAAGGGAACATTACCAGCCAGCGGCCAACTATGCGTATAAATTACTCGGTTTTCGTCAACCAATTCGTGGTATATCAGTACTCACCAGCATAACACAGGCCGTGGGGTCACAAGTGCTTTGACCTACAGGGTTCTCGTAGATTTTGTTTTTTTTATCATCTGACCTGACAAGTGAATTTACATATATCCCTTCATAGATGTGCCCTGAGCACGCCAAGGGGCTTTGCAGTGTCCCAGGATTCAGGCCTGAGACAGGCAATGTCGCTTCTCGCTAAATTGGGTCAACAATATTGCCTGGCCGTTGTAGGTCAGCGTGTTGAAGCGAAAGCTTTTTAACCATCGTTTTCCGCCGAGATGTCCAGGACCAATAGGCTTCACAACTCAGCCGAAACCTTAACACTCGTTGTTGCGTAACCCCCCCCCCCCCGGTGTGCGTCAATTTGTTCACTGCAGTCGCCTTCACCGTGTTCGGAGATAATGACGCGTTGCTCGCAGATTACCTGCAAGAAGCGGTCGAATTTCAATTTCGAGGGCAGCAAGCCGCCGGTTTACTGCAAGGTGCATGCGGAGGACGGCATGGTGGACGTTTGCAGCAAGCGTTGCTCACATGAGACCTGCGTGAAGTTGCCTTGTTTCAATATCGAGGGAGGCAAGACGCCGGCGTACTGCAAGCAGCATGCCGAGAGCGGCATGGTTGACGTTAAAAACAAGAGCTGCTCACATGATACCTGCACAAAGCGGCCGATTTTCAACGTCGTGGGAAGCAAGAAGGCGGTTTACTGCAAGCAGCATGCCGAGAGCGGCATGGTTGACGTTAAAAACAAGAGCTGCTCACATGATACCTGCACAAAGCGGCCCAGTTTCAATGTCAAGGGGAGCAAGATACCCGCGTACTGCAAGCAGCATGCGGAGGACGGGATGGTGGACGTTCGCACTCTCCTTTGCTCACATGAAACCTGCACAAAGCGGGCAAGTTTGAATGTTGCGGGAAGCAAGAAGACGGTGTACTGTAGGCAACATGCGGAGGACGGGATTGTGGACGTTCGCACTCTCTTTTGCTCACATGCAATCTGCACCAGAGCGCCTGCTTGGGGCGCACTGACTCTCGGTACGCCCACAGTGTGTTCCCACCATAAAAGCGACCTATCCGAAGGTCAAATGGTCAATTTCCATGCCGAATGCCAAGTGGCAAGTTGTCGCCGAAGGTCGCGGTGGGGACTCGATGGGAAGCAACCTACCCACTGCCCACAACACGGCCCCCCTCAGGACGGCCTCGTATGCACTGTACAGACAACTGCCAGCGAGAAAGCTCGGCGTAGCCTGTCGGACTGTGCCGTAAGCCCCCCTCGATCCTCTGTAAAAGCGGAGTGTATGTTTTGAAATGTATCTGAGTGATCCGGAACATGAGTGTATTTATAGATCTATATTTTATTGTTGTCGTTGAGCAAGAACATCAAACGCGCATCCCATAGCTTTAAAATAACCGTCCCAGATATATATAGCATTGATATCCATGTTTTTGCAAAACGCACATGTCTCTGTATTGGGGCTGGCTTTATTAGTGTTAAGATCCCGACGGTAGTGTTCGCACTGCTGTGAGGGTATCGAAGTGGGGACCAACGCTCGTTTGAGCGGTCCTGCTTCATGTCAGAGTGTGTGGCGTATTGTCATTATTTCGAAACAGGCATGAGCTAGCCATATCCGGTTCTGCATGTGGCGACACCCATTCCTCTTCAAACTGTTTTCGGCATGTTGCTCACCTATACGTAAGTGTGTTCTTATGGCTATTCCGGTCGTCTGGCGTCACAAATCTGAAATGAAACAAGGCAGTGGCTTTTGCACACGACGCTGACGATAGTGGCCCCAAGTATGTCAGGCAGGTCAAAAACAGTAACGAGCGGCAACTCCTTTGTGGTCCAGCGCTAGTGAAGTATTCCGATCCAGTAGATTCACGGCGTTGTCAATGGTAACAGCATGGAGGTGTAATGTATGATACTGTTCATGCCTTGAACATAAATCGCAAGCGACCAAACTCCGCATGCAGCTAATTTTCGAACCGTACCATTTCATTTGTTGATCAAGTAGTCGTGCAACCGCATTGAAACGGCAAGACACGCTATATTCCGTGTTCGTAGTTTGTCGTGTTTTGTAGGCATCCACGCCACGTCATGCGTAATGTTATCATGCTGACACTTGTTGTCGCAGATATGTCAGTGAAACTAATCTATACTGGACAAACAGACTCAGGTGCCATTTTATGCCCGGTTTTAAGCGGACGAGATGCCACCATCTCATTATCCTTCTTTTGTATCCCTACAGATGAAGTTTCGTAAGGTTGGCCATGTCCGACAAATGGTCTGCCGGTGACATCTTGGGTTTGGAATTCACGCCCAGCTCGGTCTCCCCTCTCGCCATCCTTGCATACACCGCGGCAGCGTCTGTTAGACCCAGGTGGCAAACACCCCCTATTGCCTCCCCGCGATCGCATACCCTGCAAACGGGCGCACGGACACACACACGAGGGCAGAGGTTGGTTGGCATTTCGGTTGTGGGCGTTGTCCGGCTATGGTACGGATTGTGGTGTGCGTGCAACACACCTTGTCACGCGACGGTCGCTTTTCCATGCTGATAAGTATTACTGTCAGACGACACCGTGGCCCACGCGATGACTGGTTGGAAACGTCAATCGAAGAACCTAATCGACGAACTATACTGTAAACGGACAATCATTAATTAAGTGTTGGATCGTTCGGAAAACAATATGTGTGCAATAACAAGCACCCTTTCACATACATTGCCCGTGTGCAAGAAAGGAAATTTTATCAATTGAACTCTTCACAAAATCGAGGTATCTGGCCCGGGCCAAGAATATGGCATAGCGTTTTTGTCTTCTCACCAAGTTTCATTACGTGGTACAGGTGCGTCGTTGATAGTTTGTACGGCATGCTATGCACGTGCACCCAAAATACAGGCCAACTTATTACAACATGAATATAGGATGTTTATCGTGGATAATAGATGTTGAAAGTCGTCTGGTCATGATTGCTCATGAAGGATGCACAAACGTTCGACTTCAACAGCAGACATACCAACGCTGACGAAAAACGTCGTCATCCTCGAATTGTACAGCGCTACACCAACGGTTGATCACCTATCCTATCCGGCAGGCACGTGCCGCTGGTCAAATGTAGAAAGGGAAGGGCGGATTGATGTTATAGGCAGACGATACAGGACACCATTTTGACTGCGGGGGAGGGGGTCAGAAGTGAGGAGCGAATATTGTTGAATCTAACGTTGGAGAATACGTGGCTCACTTCTAGCTCGCCTGAACAAACATGGAAAAGGAGATACGCGTTGAACAAGAGATTTATGTTTTCAACTACCATGATTTAACATGCGATAGGTCGGATGCCTACCGCAAGATGAGTCCAAGTTATCGTGCGGAAATATATGAAAGGCTAAAACATATATACACGGCCATAAATGTTGACTTCGACCACAGATTAAAAACAACACATCTCGGTGACGTCCATGACATAACCAGTAAAAATTGAGGACTTGGTTATTTCTTGGTTGACAAAAAGCTGAGAAACCAAAAATCAACGAGAGAATAGCAGAACCACAAGCGAAGCTCCAGGTACGAGCGAGGTCACAAGGGATGTGGATCGAGGCCCAGGGCGTCCGGGAAAATGCATCGAGAGTCATAACTCACAGCAAGAACAATACACAGTTTTATGTTATATATAGGACAATAACCTGCTGGGCTGAATGCGTTCTTCCCGAGAACAATATACTATCGCGCCAGACAGACTAACAAGTCTTCGTTGCTCCGGCCTATAACGGCTCCAATACCGCTCACCTACCTTACCCGAAGAACTTCATAAACTAAATACATGCGAAAATGGGACGATCGCAAACGACAAGGGAACAGGTAAAAGAAAACAACGGGAGCACACACTCTACTTCGCTCTGCATCGAGCGTTGTGATAAAACAGCAGTAGTCTCGGTCACGCTCCCAACCCCGACCGAGAGCTCCACGTGGATAGTTTAAATGACGACGCAAAACACTACGCTGCGGCCCCATGGAGAATATTGCCAGCTCTGCCACCTCGATCAGGATTCGAAACCCTCGCGCCGCACACCATCGCGGTCGTTTTTCGGCCGAACCATTGCCCATTGGTTTGCGTTGATTTTTTATTTCGGCAAATGTAATTGATGGCAGGTCGGACATGACATCACTTGCGGCGCGAGAGAGAACTCCTTGCACGCGCGATTTTACTTCTTCGAAACGAATTTGCTTATGAGAACGTTTCAGTCAACCACGGCAACCCGAACATGATTCGACGTATGGCAATACGATTCTAAGGTATATCGTACACGCACTGAAAGTCATCACCTTTAGATATGATAAAGTTTCGCTGTCAGACTGAAAATACACCAATGCCCATATTGCCTACAGTGCTCCACATATGCACTTTGGCAGCAAACAGGGCGCCCGATATTTTGATTCAAGACTACAGCGAAAGGTCCTTATTTAACAGGGGCAGTGCCCGACCAACCACAATACAACACGACACATATAACAACAGTGGGCCCAGCGTTGTTTGCAAGGAAGCACACCATTTTTAGTGGCTACCCGGGCTGCGTTTCTCGCTCAAATAGGTAGGAGGCATTGCAAGCACCTCGCCTTTGTCTATACTGTGAGAAGTATGCATTTTCAGCGGTGCAGCCATTTTCAAGGCCCAGGTAGGCACAGGCCTCCCTCCCGATTATTCAGCAATTATTTTACGCAAGACCCGACACTCTTGCAGGCACCCTTCGGCTAGGACCACCTGGAACAGTTTCACCTGCCCCGTTCTAGTCGAACTAGGACATATATGTTCGTGCCATTGGCAATCCTTTAACGCTCCCCAGTAGATTTCCTAGAAACGGCGCAAGCGGCCGTCTTGCTACTCACAGTAGAACGTCATGGGCATTCCGGAGCTCGGGCCTCTCGGAAGTATGCCGAGGCGATCAATGTCGGCGCCAGTAATATACGTAGGTTCGTCTCACGGGCACCCGTTCACCCGTGCCCATTTGACCACTTGAAAGTGACCGCCCTTAGCTGCCTCATTACATATACGACTGCTCCATGGGCAGTTGTGAGCCCTAGCCCACTGCAGTATGTCCAGCCGACCTGCTGCAGCTGCACCGATACACGTTTTCTTGGTCCAGGGGCAGCCGTTACCCCGTGCCCACTTGAGCAACTCGAAGTGACCTCTCCTCGCAGCCTGGTCACATACACCACTACTCCATTCGCAGCCGTTCGATCGAGCCCATCGGAGCACGTCCAAGTGCCCACCCTCCACCGCCCACACGCATGTAGTAGCTGTGTCCAAGATGCCGTGGGTAGCGCGCATCCATTCTAGAACATGCAAGTGTCCGTAGCTGGCAGCAAGAAAGCTCGCCATATGTGGCATTTTACAGCCGTACTCCATCAACCAACTCAACGTTTCCAGGTGTCCGTTTCTAAGAGCGGATTTACATGCATGCTGGTGCAGTACGCATCCATGGGCCAGTGCCCACTGAAGTGTCTCCAGCTGTCCAGCCTCCGCCACCCAGTAGGTCGTGCTTTCTCTCCAATCGGCATCGTTCGCTCTCGCCCACTTGAGCAACTGAATGTGCCCCGTGGCTGCAGCGCTCTTGTTGCACGTTTGATCGTCCCAAGGGAAGCCGTGGGCTCGCGCCCACTTTAGGACATCGAGGTGTTCGCCCTCTGCAGCTTTAGAGCAGGTCCAGCTATTCCAATCACAGTTTTCAGATCGTGCCCACTGTAGTATATGTAGATGCCCTGAACCAGCAGCTTCGTCGCACGTAGAGGCGTCCCAAGGGCAACTCTGAGAGCGCGCCCACTGAAGCATGTCGAGGTGCCCGCCCTCGGCAGCCTTCGAGCACGTCCGGGCACTCCAATCACAGTTCTTAGAACGTGCCCACTGCAGGATGTGCAGATTCCCCGCACCAGCCGCCTCGGTGCACGTAGAGTGGTCCCAAGGGCACCCCTGATATCGTGCCAACTTTAAAATTCGTAGGCTGCCGCCCGCAGCAGCAGCTGAACAAACAACTTTACGCCAACCGCAACTTTGGCCGAGTGCCCACTGAACCATTTCTATGTCGTCCCGAGCGGCAGCGTTGAAACACGCTTCATCTGGCAAGCGGCATCTGTTAGAGTGGGCACACTGCAAAATTTGAACACTGCAGTGTTCAGCGATGCGTGCGCACAGTGTTGATCGTTTTGTGAGGCCGCTATCGAAACACCACTGCAGCTGAGATACCGATGTGTCGGGTGTTATGGCTTGCGTTAGTTTTGGAAGCTCCCCCCACGCAGTTCGCCAGCACTTTGATACCCCTGCGAAGAAGGCGTGCTGGTCGGACATTAGCTCCGCCAGCAAGGCCATGATGTCTCCGTACATGTGAAGATAAAATCTTTTTCCAGAAGATGTGTTGTCTGTAGAGCCAGTGCCCGGCATGGTCCTCTCGTTTCTGAACGGGAGTGTGTAGGCAAATGTCGGCGAAGGGTTTCAGTTTTCAGCGGCGTTTATAGGCCGACCATTCTCAGTGATGGGGTATATTTGTTATATGTAGATACGTACATATTTTTGATCGATAGCTAACAAATGGGTTATATCTGAAGAGCACACGAACTGAAACGAACCTCAGACCGCATGGCAGCCAAACAACATATATCCAGCACGTCTGCCCCATAACGTATTAACTACTGTAACTCCAAGTGTTTTACAATCACGAAGTATTTAACGTTGTTAAAATATTCAACACCAGAAGACCCATCATAACAACAGTGTATAGAAGAAGAAGAGAACAATATATTTAATGGTTTCGAATAGAAAAAACAAGTTCCGATGTAGTTCGATGGACGACGAGGGTCCGTGTCCAACGTTTCAGCACCAAAGTACAAATAAGCGTCACGGCCTACCATGCATAAATCATATAGGACGTACGTGCTGGCTGGTGCAACACCTTATCACGTAAAGGTACCAACAGGAAAAGGGACCCACCTGCTATATTCCTGACGGAGGTATTTCTTCGCATTCTTCACTTTCGGGTCAGCCATACGCGGTGGAGACAGAATGTTCCGCACTCTACCACCAGTAAATGAGCTAGCAATGGCCGAACCAGAGACACAATCGGTGTTGCCTGTAGTCGAAAAGGGCGTGGTACATGACGGGAAGGTACACGGGAATCAGTAATAATATCTCGAGTTACACCTATAATTCCTCACAGTTGTCGTTGGTATATCCCAGGGCAGATAAGGGCATGGTCGCCGCAAACCATTGCCCGGAAACAAGAAGGATGCTTTTAAGTATAGGCATCTGATGATCAACTCATTCGTGATGAAGCAATGGTTCCGTCTGTGACCTCTCACGCGACGTGCATTGTAACGAACCTCTGATATCCGCGTTCAGTAAGAGCGGTCGAGACAACTAGGATGGTGGTATTGCTACGTGAACAACATGAATTCGAGAAGTCATTACACGCTTGGATGTTTGATACTAAAAACCAACGGTGGAACAATCGCCGATCTTTGATTCGTCGATACTTCACCCCCTGCAATAGTATTGACAGACGCACATGGCATCAGGTTGCAAACATAAATAAATACGGAACGGAGTGCTGTTGCCATTGTTTGTACTTCGAAAGGATGATGTACGGGGAGGGCGCAAAGAGGTAATTTCTGCTATCCAAAAGAAACAGCAAAATAACAGTAAAGTAGCCCCTGCAAGTGCTTCTAACACTGACAGGGGCAGGGGGGGCTAGATTACGTTTCCAACGATCGAGCTGGGGTGGAATCCAGTAAAACTCTGAGCTCGTCAGGGTACGTACTGCTGCAACCAAGCACATTACAGGGGAAAGGGCACCCAACAGACCAACAGGCTAGGACGTTGGGTACTTGAAAGGTTACATCAACAACCAGACTGCCGGGGTTTGACCCTCCCCTTGAGTGAACTACACAGGAATCTGCGAAACCGCATGGGTAAAAGTAATCAACTGCGTATATTATTAATCGTGTGTTATATCACAATAGATGTTTGCCGTGTCGCTTTTCTGCCAAAGCAGTAATATTCCCTGAGGCAAATAACACAACTACTACTGTATCTGGGATGAGAAAAACGAGGGAAAGCACTGCCATATGTATGTCACTTACACGGTGTGTACAGCGGCAATCGTGCTGGGGAGTAAAGCGCGGTGAGATGTATACTTCCTGCCTCCGTGCCATACGTACATCACAGTAGCGGGACCCTATTATATCACTGACGCGATGCTTTACATGTTTAGCCAAGGCGGCTGCGCCAAGATCATTTGTTCTCGCGCCCCCCCCTCGTTGGCAGATTTGAATGATATCGACTGTCCTCGCGGAAGCGTTTTCTCAACACCAAGTCCTTTTTTTTTGTCGTAGTTCAGCCTATCTAAGCTCACTTCGCCAGGTCACTTTCTGAGACTGAGACAAAACGAATGGGGTCGCAAACTGAGGACCAACACTAAGATTGGCCTTTCTTTAGTCCTGCAACATTTGGCACTGGCTTGAATACGTACTTATGTATGTATGTATGTATGTATGTATGTATGTATGTATGTATGTATGTATGTATGTATGTATGTATGTATGTATGTATGTATGTATGTATGTATGTATGTATGTATGTATGTATGTATGTATGTATGTATGTATGTATGTATGTATGTATGTATGTATGTATGTATGTATGTATGTATGTATGTATGTATGTATGTATTGTCAAAACGCGAGCGAGAGCGCAAACATATTGGTGTAGTGAATATCACAAACCTATCTTGAGTACTGGGACTATATTATCCAGGAGACAACAAAAACGAGCCCGAACAATCGGAGACTCGTACAGTTCTGAAAATGAGACGGAAGTGAGGTTGCGAAATATATGTATACACTCAATATCCCCTGATTTCTGCAATACATGACATTGCCTGGATTCTCTAGTTATGCGTACGATATCGACACACGAACAAGAGTCATCCAATTGTCGTGAAATAAAACGATTGTGCTAACGTTGCTTCATACACCAAGCATGGGTGCCGGCTAATGCCGGCCACTATGCGAAGCTCGTGTAAGCACTACCAGGTATAAGAATACCTCATATGGTTTAAAGCAATAGAGCACGTACATTTCTAACTCTGCCGTGTCGTCGTGCTTTTGCGGGTATTACTTCGAGTATTGTGCGGGCATATATTGAGCTTCAGTTTGAGGTCCTTTGCTCGTCGTAGTAACTCAAGTGCCCGCATGCATGTTCGACCACCTTGGAAAAGCAGCGATCATCTACCATTATCACTACGAGTAGCAAGGATTCAGGATACAAGTACCATAAACGGGAGGGCGGTTTCAGCCGTCGAAAATAGTTTTTACATAAGTTTCAAATTTTACCCAAAAAGTCCGTACACAGAGAAGAAATGCAAAAACCATGCAGCAGTGTATCGCCTCTTCTTGTTGGTTCTGAAATTTACGAAGGCATAAAAAGCAACCACAACTGTACCTGGCTGGTTTAACGACAAAATAAAGTGCGCTGTGAAGCTCGCCCAATCGCAGGCCTTCTGGCGTGTGTTCCTTATTCGTCTTTTGTGAGTACGATATCGTTCTTTTTTAGGTACTGCACTGACTGTAGTACAAGTATTAATAGTCGGTCTCAAAGACGCCCCCTCACCCTGCCAGCCCAGCGTATTGGACGGCCAGTTTAATGTTGAAGGTGCCTCTGTTAGGAGTAGGAACGGTTCTCCGCCTCGAAAGGGATGCATGCGTAGCCAATGGTCCAACGACGAAGACAGACCACAAGTGAGTACCATCCCGACGCCGTCAGATCTAGACACACCACCTCCACCCCCCCCTCGCGCCCTTGCACTCGCTACGGCGAGCGCCCACGTTCGTTTATACTTTACCTCGCCATGAGGTCAGCATCGTATTGACTTGAAAGTATGTCCTCATGTCCTTCTTGTGTTTTGGTCGTTCGTGGAATCACCCACCATGTCACGAACCACGTGGACTCATTTGCAGTAGGTAAAAGGGTCGAGCTTTTAGTATGAAACAGGCATAGGCGACAGCCGCTGCCGATGTACATTACGCTTTACCCTTTACGTTAACATTGCCGTATGTGTGTGTTGTTCATTATCGCACCGTGCTTTCTGTACAGCAGTACACCGTGGGCGAACCTATACGGAGGGTCTAGCACGGTCTAGTGTTGATGTTACGTAATGCCCAATCACTCCTTGTATTATTGCAGTCAAGAGTGGTGCAGTAGTACACATACATATCTGGTACTGTACAGTAACAGAGTAGTATCAAGCGTACATTATTAGCAGTAGCTGTACAGGCTGGTTCAGGCATATCACCCAAAATCCCGTCAGTCACGAATGCCGCATGCAATAGCAACTCCAAAGTCACATATTTGGTATCATGCTAACCGCCATGGACAGTGGAAGAGGGTGACATCGCCAGTTTTTCGTTCAAGGACCAAGAACTGGCGCTACCGCCGAAAATAAATGTGGCCCGGCCAATCACAGGCCTTCAAAGTGGTCAACAATAGTCAGGCGTTTCCGTTGGAAAACATCCCCCCCCCCCCTTTTTTTTCTGAACGAGCCGCTTCCAGGTGGTCCAAGGCATGTTTGTACAAAGTTTCACGCAAATATTCGAAGGTCTGACTGCGTATGATCATATTAAGTCATATTTAACGCCCAAAATCGATTATATACTGAAACTAAGTTGTTACGAGGTAACGCCTTTTTTTGCACTTTTACCGCACAAAAGTCCAAATATCCACGCCGTTTTTTGGAGATAGACCCTGAAAATTGGTACACGTCAGACGTGTTTTATGCGCCCTACCCAAGCCTTTTACGAATGTTTTTTGTTTTTTGTTTTTTGTTTATAATTTTTTTTTTGCAGGAAATTTCGGATCTCTTAAGACTCATATTTACCAAAAAAATACAAAACAAGCAATATCTGATGGGGGAAAAAAAAAAAAAAAACATCCGTTAAAGTCTCGGGTAGGGCAGGGTAGGGCGAATAAAACACGTGAGCCAAATTTCAGGGTCTATCTAAAAAAAACAGCGTGTACATTCGCCACTGAAGAATTTTGGGTGGTATGCTTGAACCAGCCTGTAGCACTTTGTAGTGCAATGTAGTAGCGATACTACTGCTGTAGTAGGAGTACAGCCAGCAGTAGTATTAATAGTAGCTAAGCACTGTAGTATTGATAAATAGGAGGAGCAGCAGCCCCAATATCAGCAGCGGGGGCAGCAGCAGCAGCAGCAGCAGCAGCAGCAGCAGCAGCAGCAGCAGCAGCAACGACATCAGTAGCATCAATCAGGAGTATTTTTCGAATATAACCTGCGTGCATCGTTTCGCACCAAGCGGCCTGATCATGTTATGAAATAAGCAGCTGCGTATATTATATATGATACTTGACGACGAAATATATAAATCATATGATCCTCTCGTATGATATGGTAGGAAGGAGGGATAAGGGAGGTACTCTACTGCTTACGCAGCACCAATCTGTCCCAAAATATAAGAACCGTTTATTCTTTATATAAACCTTGATATGTGCGTATATGTCGGGACAGAGTGATACTGCTTTACAAACTGTAGTGATACATTCCAGATATAATACGAGTACCACTGCCTGCACTGTTGCACGACACTACGGATTGCACTGAATACTGCAGTACCAGGGTACGTGCTGTCCTTATCCCCACCACAGAAGAAAGGTGGTCATACACTGCTATGCTCTGTCTACTTCTACGTAGTATCTACTCGTCGTACGAGTAGCACAGGATCATCGTGATTACTGTAGTACCATTTCCCGTTGATATTCTGCGGACCTTGAATCCAATCTGGATCCAATAGTTCCTGGATCCAATAGTTGGATCATACATTTTTTTTCGCTTGCTGGGCCTCGACACCTGACTGGTCTGATTGATCGATCTGACTATGTTTCGCCTGTATCCCCATAGGCAGCCGTTCATGTCCAGAAATCAATCCATTTACGTACAGTAGAGCCCTGTAGCCCTGCTGCCGCCCTGCCAATGCTCACGCGGTCACCCGCATGACCCACGAAACCAAGCGCAACGGATACCTTGTGTGCGATGCTCGATGCTCGATGCTGGACTGGAGTTAAACCGACACGTAAGACCAGAACGAAACGTAGCGAGAATGAGGGTTGAACCGAGAATCTTGGTTCCAGCGAGTGTGTGTGTTTTCTTTTGGCAAGGTCATCCCCCCGCATCATTGGGCGAAACATCGGCACATCGCCAGTCCACGCAGCTAAGTCTTCATCGCCTGACACAGAGCCTGACACAGACACTGTACAGGCTAGCTATCACGAGGACACCGTTATATCGGCTACTACTACGAGCACAGCAGTTGTCATCGAGATCGAGGGGTATTGGCTTCGCAAACAACCAGGTCCTCGATTTTGCAGAAAGAAAAGAAGAAACTCATTTTCATCGTATCATACAGTCTGCTACTACTGTACTACTGTGTTCTACACGCGGGTGGGGATTCTCCTGTCACGATCGAGGGAGCAGCACGTCTATCGGCTATCACGAAGCAAGCATCGAAGGTCGCCTGTATCACAGGTGAGTCGGAGTCAACGCACAACAGCACCAACCATAACGAACTCCACCCACGTACTTCTACTACTGCTGCTGTGGTCGGTCACTGGCAGGGTGTTTTTCTTTTGATGCCTCACTTCACCTCGAATTTGAATTTGTTCCTCGGTACGAACATCCTTTTTCGAAAGCACGTGTTGGGCGCACGTGTATCGTAATACTCTGATGGCGTACCGCTTGATCACGGACACACAGCCGCCGCAGCCGTGGCGCACAGATAATCTCGGTCGATTTGCTGCGGTCGAACGCTCGGTGGCTCCTGCGATGCGAGTCGCCTTACCATTGCGCGTTCGTGGTGTCGATGTGCGTGGTGTGGCGTGGTGTGGTGTCTTCGTCGAGATTTGTTCTACAAGTTGACCCACAGAAATAAATGAAAGATTGGCCCTCGTGTTCAACGAAAAATATTTTTGTTGTACTCTATTTGCAGTACGATAGACGATGTTCTGCCTCAAGTCAGTATTTGTTTTTCTTGCAAAGCCAGTGACATACCTCGTATTCTCAGTCTGTATGTCTACGTGACACACCGCTGTATCCCAATCTAAAAAGCCGGAGCCCCATGCTCGGCCGTCACACCACTCCCTAACCGCGTGTCGGTCGATCATCTGCTGGAGTACTGGGCTGTCAAGGGTGAACTTGCAGCTACAACTACGTAGTACCGCTGTACTACTCGTACTGCTGTGGGACCATCCCGTTTTTATGTCTCGAGTCTTTTGTTCCGCATTATTACCAGGTACCAGGTACCTGGTTCTGGTAGAAGTTGGCCAGATATCGTGTCCTTCGAAGGTGAAAACTAATTAATGACTTGAAATAGTATAAATTAATTAAAAAAATGGCGTTGTATCGTAGGCTTTAGATAATGTACGAAACGGGGGCCGGGTGTCGCAGAAAATACAATGATTTGTTCCCGCAGGAAAATATTGTGTTGATCTGAAGGGGTCGCGGAAAGTTTGGTCCAGTATGCTATACTGCTTGCCCTGGCGGCAGAGTTGCGTGAATGGCAAAATATAATATTCTGGAGGTACGAATACACCGAAATTATGTACATGATAGGGAGTCACACTACTGGCATCACGACGCGTGCCTCCGCAAGTACTACAAATAGGCACTTACCTGGAGAACTCAGACTAGTATACACAATGGACAAAACAGCCTAGCGCTCCAGTACGTGCTATTATTAGTAGCACGCGGGTGTCTAGATAAACAGGATGAACACGATAATAATAGCAGGTATTAGCGTTCTTCTCCCTCTTTCGCGAAATTAATTAATTATTATTACACAACACATACACACTCCATTCTTGTCTATATGTATTTCGAGGATTTGTTTTTTTGTTTGGGACAAAAACAATCACATGGTTCCAGGACCTTTCTGGGTAGCATTTACAGTAATGCACTAAGCATGATGATAGTAGATGTTCCTAAGGTAGCTATTTAGGCACTCTGACTGGCTAACGGTATGTTTCACGCGGCTCAATCAACTTGGAGTATTTCCCAGCCACAGCATCCTGTTCCCGAGTCACCCTATTAATAGAGCCTTTCCAAGCTCAGCATCCACGCCGGCCGAGTCAACCTACAGCCTTATCAAGCACAGCATCCCAGCCCTGACCGTTGACATGGGGTTCAGGTTAGGTTTATACTCGTATGGTACCAGTTTTTTGCTCAACCTTTTGTGTTTGCATGTCAGGCATATATTATCTGGAGGGTGATATTCCACTGAAGAGCTTTTGGGGGGCTGTGTTGTGACCACGGACTTGGTGTTTGACGAATTGTAAATGTCAGAAAAACAGCAATTAGCACTTCCTGTGTGCTTGTACACAAGCACACGCTGGTTTTCACTTGGGCTTGACGAAAACAATATAAATAAACGCAGATATGCAGCGAGTAAGTGTGAGTAGGTAAGGTGGGTACAGCAGAATAAATAAGCAAGGTTACACCAACCTCCGCTGGTAAACGCTGCTGCATACCAGGTATACTTTATACACCGTTCACGGGCCCACCTACTTCAGGTGTTGATATAGGTGACCGATAGCAAGCTCCACACAGACCGCCCCCACCCGCTTCGTGTGTAGGTTGTACGAGTAGTCTCCGTGATGTGTTGATGGTTTATGGGTAAAGTTACAGCAGTGTTATATACCACGGGTAGAAAGGAAGCTTCGGGTTTTGACACAATATCGCGGCGGTAAAACATCTGAGCCGCAGGGGATAGGGGACAAAACCAACGGTATCGACGAAGGAACTTGTGATCCATCGGAACTCATGGAGAACGCATGGCGGTGAGAAGAGCAACTCGATACCACACACGGCAGCTCCGGCATAGCTAGTGCCAGATGGTTTGCGGGGTCGAGGTTTGAGGCTCGAACGGGCCCTTTAACCTCATGTATGTTGTTCATGTAGGGTTTAATCCCAAGATGTCTTCGTTTTCACTCGCATCTCAATTCACTGACGCGGTGTAAACACGACCATACAGCATACCAGGGTAGTAACATTTCAGGAAACTGTGTCATTTATATGTCCTATATTGTATCAGTATATGCATTAGTATATAAAGTACAGATATGCTAAAATTATTACGATATCAACTCTATTGTTGATAGGAAATACTGTGTAGTGTTCAAATATTGTCAATTGGTATTCCACATATACTATTATAGATGATGTCACTGGCAGGGAGGTTGTAGACTTAAAATGCCAGGTAGTGTACCGTAGTAACACGTGAGTTCAAATATGTCATATTAATTCCGTACCCGATACAAGGTTCCCCTTCGGGATGTTGGTCACTTGAAATCCCGGGGGTGTCGCAAGTTGAAAACAGATCGCACATGCTTCGTACTTCCCTTTTTGGACCCTTTTTGGAGCAGAAAATGTGTTGCATGCAGACTGCTGTATAGTGCAAAGGGAAAAGTAGTGGCAAGGAACATTCCTTTTACAAAAAAAAATGTCACTAGATGATATCATAACTGAGGTACGGTGGGCTCCCGGTGTTAAGAAGCTTAAGTTTGATGTCCAGGCTCAACGAATTATTTTGTTTCCGACGTATACGTAGTAGATCTAACTATTTTATGTAGGACTTATATTCGATCCCACACTGGTGAGCTGTGTTTTTTAACCGAATTTTTCTATTGTTCATGCCAATCTGAGCTCATTTTGCTCGACACGTTATTTCTTAACTGCAGGCACCTACTACTATAAATACTGTATTGGTGTTGAATGGTGGTTTGTTATATCGAGTAGATTCACGAAGAACAACTCGTGAATCTTGACGCCATTCAGTGTTTTAACCTTAAAAAATCGAAATCACGACCTGCGTCATTCGTTTTGTCGTGGCTTTATTCGTACTGTATTTGAAATACATTTTTGCAATAAATGCGCCTGAGAAGTAAGTGTACTTCGTGTATAATCCACGCAACCCAGCGGTATACCCAAAGACCAAATATGGGGACATACAGCTGACTCTCTGTCGCCTACACCGATTGCAGACGGCAAGAGACCCCCCAAAGCAATCGCTGGGCACTGGCGAACGAGAACATTGCGGCCTCTAAACCTCGAGGAGGAGGCGGCACGTCTCAACAAAAACGAAGCAAAATATCCTGAGAATCCGGGCCAGGCCGGGCATACGACCTGTGAGATTGGCATCTTGCCAGCAGGGCCGAACCGGCGGCGCGGGAAATTGAAATATCACAGCCTATCTAGGCCGTCATTCGGCCGGCGACTTCAAAATGTATCACGGGCCCGGCCCGGCCCGGCCCCACTCGCGCACCACTCGCGAAGATTCTTGGTTTAAATGTCACAACTCGCGAGTCTCGTTTTCTGTTCGTTATAGATGGCCCTGACTGAGCAGGCTCTCGTAGGATACTGCTACAGCAGCACATATCACACAGAGTACATAGAGTGCAACAAACATAGTCCAGTACGAAGACTATATACACAGAGCGCAACCAAAGTACACACATACAGCAGAAGAAGTGCCTGCACACAGAACAGTATCGACAGCATGGCACAGAGCACATACAATACACAATACACAAAGAGTGAGTACACAGAGCACACGCAGTAGTTAGATCTAGCTGCCGTGCTGGAGAGTAGAGTGCACACAATAGTACGCAAGGGGTTATCACGGCTGTATTGCGCTGTACAGCTGAGTATATACACAAGATATCATACAATAGAGTTGTTGCCCAACGAGACCCGCCCCGGTCCTAGATGGGGTATTTACTACCTTTAGGGCGGGTACCCTGGTATGCGTATAGCAGCCGAGTACTCGTCTAAGGGTACCCGTCGAACAGCTGGGTACACGCGTACCCGGAGCCCAAAATCTCGCGAGTATGATGTGTTATCCATACTCGTGACGGGTATTAGCTGGTTTGCCGTTTTCAACCGCTGCTGTACTGCGCGGTCAGAGGGGGAGGTTTTGCTGGAATCGGATACATCAAACATACACACACCGACACGCCCATACGAGGAAAGACAGAACACAGCGGTATAATATAGTTCGTAGCGGTCACAACTCCACCTGCTGGATCCACCCTGCTAGCTGTGTGGTACGGGTCCTGCGCACGGATACTGGACACCACAGCCGTAACAAAGGCAACAGTATGAACAGCGGCTAGTGCGTGTTGTACGGCTTCTTCTGCTGTAGTACTGCTGTGCTGTTCAATAAGTGGCGCCTTGGCTGCTGTAGTTCGAAGCCCAGAGACATGCACCCATAGAGTCCAGCAATACTCGTACGTAGTACTGCTGCTGTACCAAAATACTCGTACGCATGTAGATCGGCCTATCGTTTCACGTAGCGTAGATAGACTTAGACATGATATGCATGCATACGTACTCATCGTAGATCTGTGTACCGTGTATGTATGTACTCCACGTAGATTCAAAAATGTCGGAACCAAATTTGCAGATTTACATAAGATGTGCATGTAATTTTCCAAGCGTCTCGCACAACTGCTACTGCTGTACACAGCCCACAGAAAGAGCAGACACATGCAACGTGGTATCAACTACTGCTGCACGACGCTTGATGTGTGCCTCGTTCAATGTCAAGTCGGTGTGGTATTCATTCTTGTCTCGTGCGTGGTGCATATATGTGTGTGTTCTGTTTTAGGGCGGGTCAAAAACGAACCAAAACATAGTCGTACAACAGGTTTTGCATAGTAGATGCGAGGCTGTGTCAAGTAGGAACGTCTCCCCTGAGTTATTTGCCAGAATTCACGACCTTGAAGGCCCAGAGCACGCCCCACGGGCCTCGGCCGGGACCCGCACTTGCGCCGTGGTTTACACACGGCCCCCCTGCGTGCCACGCAGCCGACAGCGCGAGAAAATAATCGCGGCCGGAGGAGAAAAGTGAAAGTGTTCCGGTAAAATGTCCATTTGGTACCTACACATATTATTTTCCCTCATTCCAAGCTCATTCGCGAAATTCATTAATTAAATATAATTATTACTAATACGTCAGCTGTGAGTTCGACCGATTGAATAGTAGATACTCAACTTTGCTAGCTGCGTAGAATTTTTGTTCTATGTGTTATTTGTGGTATTGGTGTAGGTTTCGTGATGTACTAGGAGCCTGGTAGTTACTACTCGATTTTATAATAAGCCGTTCGCGCGTGTTGTGTGTTTATTCCTCGTTAAGGATTGAATTGTACCCCCCCATACCACGAACAACCTACCTTAAACATTGTATTGTATTGTACCCGCGGGTAGTATGTATAGTAAAACTACAGTATGCACAATCCAGCCTGGCCATAAATTATATGAACTACGAACAGGTGGACGAAAGCCTACCAGAGGGCGTAGGCTGGACACCTCTCAAGTAGAACTCAACGACACAATTCCAACCACGACCTCGTTTGGAAGATTACTGTAAACACCAGAAACGTCTTGGGTTCAGTTCATGTAAAATCCGTAAGTACGCGCGATCGAAGTATTACACTCAGCTAGCAAAGATGAGTTCGACGAAATCCTCGACTCACAGCTAGCTGTTTTTTTTTTTTTTTATGTATAAAACCGTATGTATTACCAGTTAATATACCGTCTGTAGGGCTGGTTCAGGCATATCACCCAAAATTCATTCAGTGGCGAATGTCCACGCCGTTTTTTGGAGATAGACCCTGAAATTTGGCAAACGTGTTTTATGCGCCCTACCCGAGACTTTAACGGATGTTTTTTTTTTTTTTTTTTTTTCCCGTCAGATATTTCTGGTTTTGTAATTTTTTGGGAAATATGGGTCTCAGGAGATCCGAAATTTCCGGCGAAAAAAAACAAAAAAAAAAACCCATTCGTAAAAGGCTCGGGTAGGGCGCATAAAACACGTGTACCAAATTTCAGGGTCTATCTTAAAAAAACGGTGTGGACATTCGGACTTTTGTGCGGTAAAAGTGCAAACATAGGCGTTGCCTCGTAATTACTTAGTTTCAGTATATAATCGATTTTGGACGTTAAATATGACTTAATATGATCATACGCAGTCAGATCTTCGAAAAATTGCGTGAACCTTTGTACAAACATGCCTTGAACCACCTGGAAGCGCCCCGTTCAGAAAAACAAATTGGGAGGGAAACATGTTTTCCTACGGAAACGCCTGACTATTGTTGACAACTTTGAAGGCCTGTGATTGGTCTGGCCACATTTTCGGCGGTTGCGCCAGTTATAGGTCCTTGAACAAAAAACTGGCGAGGTCACCCTCTTCCACTGTTCATGGCGGTCAGTATGATACCAAATATGTGGCATTGGAGTTGCTATTGCATGCGGCATTCGTGACTGACGAAATTTTGGGTGATATGCCTGAACCAGCTCCTATGATTGATATATATTGCGGATAGTCCGTTATGAGTACAAAGCCAAACTATTTCCAGTAGACCACGAAATGACCGTAGGAAAATTCAGATGGCTGAAGTGGTTAATATTAAGCTGTAATGATAATGGATGGTGGAATCGGAACTGGATACTTTTTTGTAGAGTTTGAAACCGAAGACAAAGCCCTCTCCTTCCATCAGCAAGGTCCGTATTTTATCTGCCTCGCCGGGATCATCCACAGCCGACCGCCCCGGTGGGCTAGCAGGTAGCCACGAAGCCTGTTAGAGTAAATATCGCGAGTTAAAGCCCCCCCCAGTGCATGCTCGTAGGGACTTATTACCGCGAAAATATATATATTTTGACTAGCGGAAAGCACGAGATCGTGAGTAAAAAACATGGGATGAAGATCGACAAGCGTGGGGAAGCCTGAAACCTCTGCGCGATGAGAATGAAGGCAAGAAAACCGTAGCGGGGGAGGAGGCAAAGGAATGGACTTTGTAACCCCAAATCTGAGTTACGACCAGGGAGAGGACAAAGACAGGAGTGCGAACATAATACATGGGGTAAAAAAAAATAAAAAAACAAGACATGGAATGGAATGGCAGTATTTATAGACTCGAGGATGACTGCATGCATTTGATCTCATCAGTAAAGGGTGCACCCATTGCACAATGAAGGTTCCGTTCGACGTGGTTAAAACAATTATTGTTGCAGCTCAGTATAGATAACACACATGATATTTTCACTCTGTTGTGCGATTGGTTTCACACGATAGGCGCCTGTTACAAATGTTGTATGGTTCCTGTCGAGCAGCAAGGACGATATCGTTTTTCTCACGGAGTATCCGGCTGGAGTAGCAAGGACTACCCAGACGGGGCGGGACATGGCGGACTGCCCGACCTGCTTCTGTTTATCTGCCCTTTCGTGTCCAACTGTGTATCTATTTGTTTTTGTGAAGCGTCTTGATCACAGCATATGATATGTTCTGCTGTGTTTTCTATGCTGCCTAGATGCGTGGGGCAGGTTGGAATTTGTCGTGAAAGCTTATTTTCCCTCAAGTCTACTAACCACGCTTCATAATTTACCGTCCACCGACCGGGCTCCTCACACTATCAGGATCCAAGGACCACCTCCTACAGGGACCCAGAGACTGAGATAGACCCGATGGATACACCGGCCGATGGTCGTTTAGATTAGCTACTCACGGCGTGGGCTATCCTGTGATTCTGACTGACAATTTTGTAGCAGGACGTATGCTGCGGTAGGCGTGCATCATGAGTTATGAGCTCGTCCGTTGCGGAGCTCCATATCTCGCCGAGAAACTGATTTTGGAGGAGGAAAAAGGGCTATCCGATGAACAATCACCACGCCATAAAGTATACTGCAGTTTGAAAAGTATTGGTTAAGGAGCCCGATCATTCCAAAACACCTTTTGAGCCAAGCATTGCTACGTCTATCGTGGCACGCGTCTAAGGGTCAAATGCTGTATCAAATGAGCGTCGCGACTGGATCTCCCCGCGTCGACGCACCTTGGACGTGCGCAATGGCAACCGTCCTTTGTGGGGACACAGCCACGTTGTTGAAACGTTGAATGAGTGTGGGAATGTTCAAGCGTCGAGTCTACCAAGCGTCAACACCCGGGACTGTTCTGCCATTCGAACTCCAACGGTATGTTCACAGCCACGAGACCACCGGCCATGTTCCGGAAGACAGACGTGCGGGCAGAGCCCAACGGAACCTGCCAACTTGCGTTACTGCTGTTTGAGAGGCTCAAACCAGTCCGAGTGTTGCTACCGGGTCTCTGACGCAAGAACGCGACCCGTACGACCACATCGCAAAGCACGCGGCCGAGCTCACAAGTCGGCGCAAAGGAGAACTTGGTATCGTTATCCTCGCTGGTAGGTCCACGGGGGTGCGCGTAGATGAGGCCGTGATCGGCATCAATTTATTTTTTTTGAGGCGATTGTCGAAGGCTAAATGCGGAGCCCCCGAATATTGTCAGTGGAACCCAATTTCAACACGAGGGGACGGCCATACGCAACATACTCGCACACCATACCGCGGATAGCACATACACACAAGAAAAAGCTAGGGTGGTTCCCATACGCAACCTCTGCCGTGAGCCTAGGTACACAAAATAGCCTACACCATATGCTGACTTCAAAGTACTTCTTCCTCTATAAAACACACCTAATGTCGCCCCCGATGGCATACGAGTATCAAACGCTGTGGTTGCCCTGCAAGGACAATATAACTACTACGTGTGGTTGCAAATATATAGTCACGATGATAGTAAAATTGAATGGGTTGATGCCTTTAGCAGTATCCAGGATTAACTCACTAGGACACATTGGTTTATGAAAACGTGTTTCCTGCGTGGCGGAAAAAACCCGCTTGTTGCCTGAACCTAAATACGTTAACAAAAATAAAATGCTTGCGTGAAATAAAAAAGAAACAAAACTCGGCAGGCTCGTGGGGTACGATCGACAAAAGATAGATCGGTATCATTGTCAGCTAAACTTAGTCTACGAGGCATTTTGCGTATGGTCTCGAAACCAGAAAGGACACCAGCACCCAAAAAGGGTTATTGGCTTGTTTGTCAGGCGCGGACAAGGCTCGAAATACTAATAGCAGTACAAAGACACGTTTACACGAATAACGACGAGGTTCATCGATCGATGTAGATGTCAGCTATCTGACGCCCACGAGAAACTTTGTTGAATTTGACGATCCTAAGATTTGTCAAAAGGTAAGGGCATGCATGTTCGGGATTGAATATTAATAGGCTTGAAATAGGAATAGTGGTACAACCAGAACATAAATATTATATATTGTGGGGAAAACGATACTTTTAGGTGAACGCTAGGTTTGCAGTATTCGCGTATTGCGCGCAGCACCGGGAATTCAGTCGAATACATACGATATGAATATATTTTCCTAGACTCAGTAATCCTTCAACTCAGAGGTTTCTTGCCGTTGTCTTTTCGCGTGTGTGGGAAACACAACGTTTTCGTACAGAACAATAATTCCTTTGACGCTTGTTTTAGGTTCAACAACAATACCAGTCTTTGTCTTTTCCATTCAGCGCCGTAAATTCAGACGAATTACGGAGCCGTAAATATATTCGTCTAGTCCTCAGGTATCTGTCGCCTCCGAGAAACGTTGCCGAATCTGAAGAGCCCGGAGAAAATAGCAGACCGAAACATTTTGACAATGGCATGTGTGTTTCAGGTTGTAATAGGGGTAAAACAAAATACCTGTTTTTCGTGTGAAAAACTCAGTTTTCATGTGAAAGCTACGGTAGGTTCGAAGTAATTGCATATTCCGCCCACCGGTGAATTACGGACGAATACCTAGCATGTGTATATAATAATTTAGAGTGAACATACTTTTCGTCTCCGACATATTTTGCCCCAACAATGGAACAAATGAATACCAACATCGATTAAAACGCTAGCTTCGGCGTGGGGGGCTACTTAAGCGCACACCCCGGACCCCAACCCTTGCGAAAACAAAAACTTTGGATTTCAACTGTTGTGCGTAGCATCCCGCGCCAGTCGTCCACAAGCTACCAACAATACATCAGAGCTGCGATATTTTCGAATCTCGTGGATGGAGGGCGTGGGTAGAGGCGCTTGTGGACTGGTTTGTGTATATCTCGTATGTCGCACCTCTGTAAGGCTACAAGGCGTCCATTTTGGAAAAAATGCCCACATTTATCCCCCAAAGACTAATTAACAACCGATGTTCCTTATCGAGGGGTGCCTTTCCGAAGACTTTGATAACCGAAGATATTGAGGTTTGTATTGTAATTGTGTTAGTATCGCAATCGAATGAGTAACATTCGCGTTGCTAGTCTCCGGTCTTACTAAAAAATAAGGTGTTGAGAAAGGGCCATAGAGTATCGAGCAAGTTTTGTCCGGTGTTAGTATCGCAATCGAATGAGTATCATTCGCGTTGACAGTATACAGTAGACAGTAGTCCCCAGTCCTGAAAAAAAGTTGCAAGTCTTCGTTCGGCGTTTTTCCCGCGGGCTCAGGGGTAGTTCCTCGTTGTCTTCAATGTTGCACAGATGCTCCGAGTACCTTGGAGTAAAGTAAGGAGTATTTTTGGAGATAAATTACTTCAGGTACTTTGTGTACTCACAAAGTCTTTCGGGGTTCAATACTCCGGGATATACTGCTCGCACTCGGAGTATTTCGGGTATCAACACTCTCGATATACTGCTTGTAGTCGGAGTATTTCGGGGTCCGATACTGCGGGTACTCCTTGTACTCCAAGTATTTGAGGCTTCAGTACTGCTCATACTCCAAGTACTCCGAGTATTCAGGCCGCCAGTACTCTCATACGACGATATACTCGGGGTACGAAATTAGAGATGGCTCCCGGATTCAAAAATTAGAACCGGGACCAGTGCCGCCTTCGGTGGGATTTGACCAGTACCACTGTCCCGGGTACCCGCGGTACTGGGTATCCCGGGTACCCGGGGTTACGTGTACATTTTTCTCCACTCTTGTGTTTGAGCGGCGTGAACGGTCCTCAGGCGGGGTGGTGAGGCGTGGTGAGGCGGAAGGTGGGAGGACAAGCCTTCATGTCGTCTCTCTCGATAAATAAAAATGCGAAAGAACCCGGGTACCCTGGCACCCGGAAACCCGGGTACCCGGGATACGCAGTACCGCGTGTAATAAAAATGAAAACGGCACGGTACCGGTACCGACGGTTCCGGGTACCCGCCTCCGGGTACCTGGTTCCCGCGAATCCGGGAGCCATCTCTATTCCGCTGGTAGCTGGTAGGGGTCTGGTGTATGTATGGCGTGTTGTGTGAAGGTAGGTAGGGGTTGCTGTGCGTTGTGCGTTGTGCGCTGTCTATCGGGGGCTTCGTGGAGCGTATCTAATAACGGGTACCCGGGTACCCGGGAACCCGGGTACCCGGAATACCCAGTACCGCGGGTAATAAAAATGGAACCGGGACGGTACCGACGGTTCCGTGTACCCGCCTCCGGGTACCCGGTTCCCACGAATCCGGGAGCCATCTCTGTACGAAATGCACTCGATACTCGGAGTATACTGCACAATCGGACTGCATAGATAGGACGGTGCTTTCGTTTTTGAGATCGAAAAATACAAAGTATGTTCGCAGTCGTTGGTGTTGATTGAACGCGCTGAGATTGGTCGGTAAACAAGATCCGGGAGTTGGCGATCCAACTCGCGAGTACCACTAGGCTACTAGGTCCGAAAAAGGATCGCTCGCCCCGGCAATGAGGGCCTACGGAGACACGAGCCACGGCAGATGGGGGCCGCTCGCGATGGGAATTAGGCACCACTGCCTTCACGAGCTAGAGCCCGGCGTTGGGGTACACCACTTCCCTCAGGCTGCTGCTGCTGCTGCTGCTGCTGCTGCTGCTGCTGCTGCTGCTGCTGCTGCTGCTTGCTGTTGTTGGTGTTGACCATGGCCGAACTATAAACGACGAGAAGTCCAAGGGACAATGGCACAAACACTGCGAATGGCAAATGCATACCGATACAGAGTCACCGTTGATGTTGCGAGCTCGCGAGGCGTGGTGGTGGGGCGTGGCATGTACTCATACACGTGGTGGTGAGGCGTCGTGGCTTGCTTTCATGACAAGACCCGCAAAATCTCAACCCATCAGGATCCCCCCCCCCACCCCTATTCAAACAATATTAATAATAGATGTGGAACTCCCAGAGGTCGGTCATTTTTGAGCAGGGTCTGCTGTAGGGGTTGAGGGAGGGGCCGAGGGCTGACGAACCGCTGTTGGTGTTCGCATGTTCTTAGGCACGGGTCTAGGACTTAG
>MEHQ01003632.1:321977-362794 GCA_008828725.1 Saccharina japonica
TAATTGCTGCATGTGGAGCTATTCATCATACGTATACTGGTTGTGTGCTCTATCTGACCAAGGTTAGTACGCTGCGCTTACTCAATCTTTTTTTTTTTTTTTCCCCTTTAATCATGCGTGCACCATTATATCATCCTCAAAGCCCCAAACCCAAGTACGTAGTCTTAACAT
Source organism: Saccharina japonica (assembly GCA_008828725.1). NCBI lineage: Eukaryota > Phaeophyceae > Laminariales > Laminariaceae > Saccharina > Saccharina japonica. The sequence goes on from MEHQ01003632.1 coordinate 322,149, forward strand.
CCCGCGTAATAACACGCAGATTACCGGAACCCACTACGAGCTGGCCAGCAAGAAACTTACAAAGCTTCCTTTGAAGTCGTACTCGTGACACCACTGCGGAATTAGGGCCTACAAATTTTGAAGCGCCAACGCCTGACAAATCATGCTTGCTGCAATTTGTTTGGTATTTAAAAATAATATACTATTTTTGCTTCTCACTTGATCTCGCCGTAGATTCCGGAAAACTCGAAACAACTTTTCTTCATTCTAATTCGTATGAAAATGTTCATTTTCGCGTCAACATGAAAATTTGGTGGGACAATGTGAAGATCACAACGAGAAGAATCGATGCTAAGTTTCTCGTTGCCCAATTCACCACCCATCGAGAGATATGACCAAACTCGATTCCATATATTATGTTTCAGTAATTACGAAAAAAATCGGTATTTCGCCATTGCCCCGACCAATTTCGAGTAGTTTTACTCTGATATTCTCCATAACCTTTACCTGCCCCCTCTCCCCCCCCTCTTCTTGAGCGTTAGTGGCGGCGACGGTGCGCGAAAAAACGCCCCTCAAACCAATTACCAACCTTCTCTGCATCGGCTCACCTCCCCTTGCGCTCTGCGTGCTGCTCTGCTGTTCACTTCGCTGCTTGCCAGCAAGTGTCAGCTTCCAACAACACTTTCTCATAACGCCTTCCACTTTATTTACAACCTTTCCCTCCCACATTCCTTTGCCATTTTAAAATTACACAAAACTCCATCATTTCAAAATGAATTTGTAATATATTAATTTGTTATATTTTGGCCTCAAGAATTGTGGAATTATTTTACGCAGTAAAATGATTGCCTAGACGGCCACCCACATGGATTACAATGGGATACCCTGCTCCTCAGTAAAACTAAAAACACAGAAAAACCCCTTCGCGGCTAACCGCTACGTTCTTACGTTTCGGCCCCGTACGCTCAAGAAAAAACCGTGACCCTAGGCCCCACTTTTCTCCATCTGGCAAGCCCGAATTATCTTCTGGAAACTCATCTTCTTACTTCCTCTTCCCGCTTTACCTTTGATATGAGCTTCTGACACAAATTCTGCCCTCCCTCCCTCCCGCCTCTTACGTATAACATGAACGCCAGCGACTTCCATCTCCCCCGCCCTTTTGGATCTGAATATCCGACTGCTACCTTGTGCCGCCAGCTGGATGGCCCCACACAATCCTACCTGAGTGTAAAGCGCTACTGCCGCCGGATCTCTACCCAAAACTACTCACCATCCGACTCAAGGCCTTCGTTCGCTACGCCGCGCGAGATAACCTCTCCACCCACTTGCCGTGCGTCTCTGCTGAGCCGGTTGTCAGACCCGCTCAACTCGGCGGTCAGGTCAGCAGTCAGAATAAATTTCCAGAGCCCCCCGTAACTCCTTTACAACCCCCTTTCCCCTTGTCCTTCCCCTACCGCGTAGCTCGTTCCTGTAACGGATTGCCCCTTAACTCTTGTGTCGACATGGACGCGCGGCAACCTTCAATTCTACTCTGTCCGCTATCGCCTGTTCATCCCACGCCAGTTGGTGACCGCTCCTCCGCAAAAAAATTCCAAGCTCCCTTCTCGTCAGACAAAAGTCCGGTCGTGTACCAGGCCATTTAAACCAAAAGCCCAATAATTTCCGAGGCTTCTGCCACAATAGATGCGAACGACAAAGCGAGGACCGTACCACAACTACCCCCCCTTTCGGTCTCTCCACGGCTACAACACCCTCCCCTTGCGTTAGCAGTTCCCACCGACAGACGCGTTTCTCACCTTGGGGCGTACCTCTGACTTTCCGTGTGCTCGTCCGACCCTTTTCCTACTGCTTCACCATGCATGCGACCGGTGGGCAATTCCCACCCCTGAAACATTCTGCTGGATACTTGATCGCGGCTAGATACCCTCGAACCGGTCTGACTCTGGTTTTTAAGCTAAAGCATTCGCACGCCATGAATTATCGTCAGCTCTTTAACTGCGCATCTACTCCGTCCTTTTCAATAGCCATGCCCCTTTCCTTCTAACGCCCTGAGACGGCCACCACGTTTTGCCATTGACTGCAGTACACCTTTGCGTGCTTTCCACCCACCTCAGGCCAGCTGCTTAGGGTCTCACCACTTTTCGCTCGTCTCACTTCCCTCCCTCTCCGCGTATGATCACTGCTCGAGGGTTGAGAATGTTCATGATTCTGCAGTTCGTGTCATCGATCCCATCACGTTATCCATGTACTTCTGTGGAAAATTGGCTGTAGAATTGGTTCAAAAATCGCCCACCCGCTCTTGACTATACTTTTCTTCTTCCATTTCCCCTGTGTACGACGCTCACTGATGCAGGTTGCGCGCGATCTGTCTTTTGGCCATCTGGAAATGGCCCGTCCGCCACCCCTTCTCACACCTGGAATATGTTTTGCGCTCATAGGTCCAACCCGCTTGTTGATTTACAGATTAGTTACCCAACAATCTCATGGCTAGTGCGCTCGTCTGTTACGCTGATCCTCCACATTGTTAATCCTACGAACACTGCCTGCAGCGCGTTGTCCCCCTCTCAAACAGTACCTGGATCTCTGCGATTCGGTCCTATCTTTCAACAGGACTTGTGTTACGTACGCCTGTCATTACCATGCCACAGAGTTCGAGTTTAAGTTGCATCGTTATATTTGGCGTCCTCGCCTTTCGTTACACTTGTTTTTCGCAGAAGCTCGGCGGACAGCGGTGGTTCAGATCCGTATCTCAATACACTTGGAGCTCCGGGACAAACCCCCGACTGCCAGTTAAAGCTTGCGTCTGAAATAGTATCGTCGTTGAGGCCAGATTCTGTTGTACGTGCTGCGCTAAAAAGGTTTCCAAGCGACTCGGCCGGCGTTTAACCCAAAATTTTTGGGTCGATGCCCACTTCCAGAGGGAATATCATTGTGAAACTCCCAGCCCAGTTTACTACCTTCGCGTTCCGTTGTTTTCGAACTTAGCTTATTTTTGTGAAAGATTTCGGTCAAACGTAAAAAGCTTGCCAGACGACAATATCGGTCCCGCTCTGACTACATACGTGAGGTTCCATAATTTTTCGGCCATGCTGAGAACGCGCCTGCGCGCCTGCCTGCGTTTTGCTTCTCCGGCACTTAAGGTTCTAGGAGTAGTTCCTAATCGCTTCTATCCTTTCTTTAGTTGACAGAGAGTCGCATGGTGTGGCGTGTTAATGGTAAACCGAGAGCATCCACGGTGAATTCCAATCGTGCTCTTCTTCGGGCTGAGAATTGGCGTTTCACCGTCCTTTCTTTCCTGCGCGTCCAAATAATCTTACGTATCTGATGCTAGGAAGCCGACGCTTATTAGAGCTGTCTGATCAGAGGCGTTGAGCTGCACGCTTGGCCATAATAAAGCAATTTTACCATAACGGAGGTTAACAAACGGTTCGTTCGCGGCCCGCCCCTTCGCGGGGCGCTTAACTCTTACTTCCGGTTGGAGGAAATCGAGTTGATTTCCCGTCTTCCCAACGGCCTTCACGATTGCGTGCGGATATCATGCCTTTCCTTCGGTAGGATAAACGGCGCTATTTTACCTAGTGTGGACAGTGGGGCCGTAGTTCGGGCCGCTGCGGCCATTGAGGCCCAGTACCTGCGGCGAGGCTGCCAGCCAAAAGTTGAGTTCTGAAATCCGAGACGAAAACGTCGTCTATCACATAACAAAAAGTTCTGTGCCTGGGTTGTGGTGCATTCTAAATTCCTTGAAAGCGTTCAGTTACGTCTGCCTTTGCCAAAAAGTATACGTCTGTGTGCGGAACCTATCGAAGGTCTGGTGTAGAGCTTTTAGAGTGCCGGGGGAGGGCGTCACCACAGAGCTTTTGGTTACCTTCCGGCTGTGTTGTCTCTGTTCAATCCCCCTTTCTTCCCCTGGCCGCTCCGGCTCAACGCAGTAGTTCGTTAATGTATTCTGACCTTGTGTGTGACCACCGCCCCCAAGGACGGTGCCACCCGTAGCCCTTTTAACAATGCGTAGCGGTATTCTCTGTCAAACACTAGCACTCGATTTCGCTCTATTAATAACATCTTCATACAGTTTTTCCCAAACTAGGTCCATGTGTTCTTTGCCACAGCGTACTTCCGATGATTTCCATATTGCATTGCTCTGAGTTGGTCGAGGTCCGTGACAGTGTTCCCGGGACGCCATTCTTGATAATGTCTATCGAGCTCCGGTTATTGTGGGAAGCCTTTATATTCCCCAAAATAGTTGTTTCCACTTGACTGAGATGAGAACGGAAAAGGTGCACACAAGGTGCCTCCGATTTCAACAGCACGGTCTGCACGCTACCATCGCGTACATGCTAACAGCTCTTGCCTATTCTGCCTACTTCTGGAATGGTTTTCGTTTCGTTTTAGAAAGGTCGCAGTTTTGGCGGCCTCAACGCTTTTTGTTTGATCCAGTTTATGTTCAGCTCAGCGCATTTTTGCTTTGTCTTCTGCTGTTGCTATTGTTTGGTTCTTGCATGTCTGATACTTGAGTGTAGCTACGCTTCTTTCTCCATCTTAAAGGGGCTACTTGTCGTCCCGATCGTGTGTACTATTTTTCTTTTGCGTACTCGCTTAAGATGGTCTGCCTTTGGGACTCTCGCCAGCTTGCGTCGACTTGGACACGACGACGTCACGGCAACTTGGCCATGACTCTGGAATTTATTTTCGACCGGGACTCATGATCCGGCATAACTGGCCGTGACCATGCCGCCCCTTGCGGTGCTTTGGTACTCGCAAGCCTTGCGCCAAACTTGGGCCGCCCCAGGCCCGGCAACTTGGCCATGACCTTTTGCTAACGCTGTCTAGATTTTACTGCTATTTTTTTTTTTTTTTTTTTTTTTTTCCTGTTTTTTTCCCGGGCGGGGGAAACTTCGGACGATCAATGGCGCAGGGCAACTGCATGCCCACAGTAATTCTGTCTTGCGTTTTATTGTTTTTAGACACTCCCGACTCGCGGGGGACCCACGCGACAGCGACCGGACTGACTGCCTGCCCACAGTAGTTATTTACGGTTGTGATTGCATTTCGGCTCGAAACAACGGGTTTCGGCACTCACCTCGCTCCTTTGGTAGCGCTGTGTGAAACCTACCGCCATCTCTGTTCCGACTCGTTAACTGTCAGTCCGGCAACTGACAGACAATCAGTGCCTGCGTTGTTACTTCCGTACTGCGTATGTGTCAGTAAAAGTTGTCCTTTACTTGTCAAGAACCAGCTTGTCACATTCACGGTTCACACGACTTCACACGAATCATCCGCTTGCGACACCGAATCCCGGTTGGGGCGCCCAAGTCCAGTCCCACGACCTTTACTGGTGTCTCCACGGAAAGCGCGAAACCTCTCGCCCTCCACCTTTGCGCCACTTGCCATCCGGTCCCCGCCATCAGGGCGAGGCCGCCGTCAATTACCTCCACCTCTCTCCCGCCCGGGGTCCCTGCCTGCTCTGGGATCGCCACCCCTCCTGCCGTTCTACCCGTCTGCGCAGAAGCTTGAACTCGCGACGGCCGCCGGGGCTGCTGCTGATTGCTGTATCTTTGCTGCTGCTTGTTGTTGCTGTTGTTTTTTTTACCAGCCTGCTGTGCCTGCTGATCTGTTGTTGCTGCTGCTGCTGCTGTTGCGCTGCTTGCTGCTGCTTGCTGCTGGTTACCTCGGCGGCGGCGGCGGAGGCGATGACAGGGCAGCCCGGGGCCCAGTACCGCTCCTGAACGAAGGGCCATGCGAGTATTGCCAGTTGGTTCGCCTCACGCGAAATGGCAGTCCCTTCCGGTGATCCGCTATCTGCTGTAGGCCCAAACAAAAGGCCAAACCGCCCGCGGTCCCCCGTCCGTACGCGGCCGCGTGGCTGGTGGAGACTCCCTCCTGTCGTTTCGGCCTTTCTCTTGCCGGTTTTGCTGCCGCCGTCGTACGCCCAGCCTGGCCTTCAGCGATGTGTCATCCGCCCAGCAAACTGAACTGCTCGCGATGTCAGTTCGCGGAGCATCGTGAAGGCTCTGGAGCATTTATCCCGGCACACTCTACCTTCCGGCGGGGCGAGTTGGCCGAAAGCAGTCGTTTCACCGGGACCGCGGCCTGCTAAAACCATCGAAAGAATCGTATGTCTGTTGGCTGCCGAAAATCACTCGCTCACGGAAACTTGCTGCTCCTGGGAGTTAGTGTGTTGTATTGCGTGTTCATGTACGCAGAGGTGAAGAGTCATTGGACATTTTCTGCCACTCCTCAATCAGCAAGTCTCGCCTGCCCTGCAACACGCCCCCTGCGCGACTCCGCTGCTCCCTGTTGGGACCACTTTCCCCAAGAACACTCGACGAACGTTTTGAAGTCTGCACTCTGCAGCTGGGGGCCATTGCCGCGTGTTCCGGTTCGGACTCGGAGTAAAAACGCGTCTATGTCGATCGTTTGCTATCGGGGGAGTGATTCATGTCGAAGAGCCGCTTGTTAGCGATCGACGATAAACCTTGAGCACATTTAGGCAAATCGCTGGCGACACTGGTTTAAGCACAAACACACCACTCAGGAAGCACAAACATCGCCGCTGCTCCTGCCTCCCGCCACATCCTGATTTTTTCGCTTGTGGAGTCCGCAGAGATGGTACGGTGCCTATCTAAGTGCTGAGTGCTCACATGCCCCCAAAGGGCCACCCACGCCACCCCACGCTGGCCTGCAAAGGCGGGCCTCCCCTGCCTACCATTCTTGGGAACTGCATGCCCAGAAGCGTGTACGGGTTTGTGCCGTAATGCGCGGTTGAAAGCATTGCCGTGCTGCTGATGCCTGCTCCTTGCTGGTGGTTGCTGTTGTCCGTGCCAGTACTGTGTGGGTTGTGTGTGGATATTTGTAGCTCAGGCTGCTGAACTGCAGACTGCTGCTGTGCTGCGGGTCAGCCGGGGGTGACTGGTTGAAGGTGTTGTGCTGATGGAGTTGCTGCCTGTACTGCGCGCCACTCGGGGGTGTTGCTAGTTGCTGGATTGCTGCTGCTGCTGCGAGAGGTGCTTGCTGCTGCTGACTGTTGTTGCTGCTTGTTGCGGCTGCTGAGCTGGCTGCTTGCTGCTGCGCTGGCTGGTTGTTGTAAGACCTTTTTGTGAGCAGCAAACTGCTTCCAGCCAGCTTCTCAGCTGGCGTCTGCCTGCTGCGCTGCTTCTTTGCCAAGCTCGTCATGCTCGAGCTACCGCCGCTGCCTGGCAGCCCGTGCGAGCCTGCTCCGAGCCTCCTCTCCCTCCTCTCTCTCGGTGCTGACGGTTGCCGTCTTCCTTCTATTTTCTCCTCTTCGCTTCTCCTTCTTCGCTGTCATTCGCCGCAAAGCGAGCCCCGTCGCTTGCCTTGCGTTGCTCATCTTGACCCGAAAAAACGCTCAAAACCAATACCACTCTGCTCGTGTCACTCCCCTAGGCGTCTGCGTGCTGCCTCTTGCTGTTTCGCTTCGTGCTCTGCCAGCAAGTGTGCCAGCTTCCACAACACTTTTCCCATAACGCCTTTCCACTTTATTACAACCCTTTTTCCTCCTCCCACATTCTTTGCCATTTAAAAATACACAAACTCCATATTCGAAATGAATTTGAATATATTTAACTAGGGAATAAAATTTGGGAACAAATTGACGACGACAAGCAATCCACAGATGCTCCGAGTTACCTTGAAAGTAAAGTAAGAGTATTGGAGAAGCATACTTTCAGGTACCTTCGTGTACTCGGAAGTATTTCGGGGTTCATACTCCGGGATACTCTGCCTCGTACCTCGGATGTATTTTTCGGTCATGAACACTTCTCGATACTGCTTGTACTTCCGAGTTTATTTCGGGGTCCGATCCTGCGCATACTCCTATCCGTGTACTCGAGTATTGGGGCTTCAGTACTCTCATACTCCAAGTACTGCGGTATTCAGGCCACCAGTACTCTAATCTCTAAGTACTCGGAGTACGAAATGCTCTCCATACTCGGGAGTATACTCGGAGTGTGAAGTACGTTAAGAGCATCTTTGGCATCATTTTTGGAAAAACTCGGCCGCGTCATTCCCAGGTTCATTGGAGCATTGTGCACTGCGCTTTATAGCATTTTCACAATTCACAGATCTCTCATTACCTCGAGTAATATTTAGAATACTTCGAGAAAAAGATCACTTCAGTACAGTCTTTGTGCACTCCGCAGGTATTTCGGCTGTCCAATACTCTCGCCATACTCGGGAGTACTCGCAGTTATTTTTACGCTTAGTAGATGTTTTTTTTACTCGAGTACTGCTTGTGTTACTCGAGTATAAGTAGTGCTCATTTAACTCCCAGTTACTCGGAGTATTTGGGGCCTTCATGTACTGTTCAACTCCAGTACTCGAGTATTTAGGCCACCAGTACTCTACATACTCTCAGTACCGGAGTACGAAAAATACTCGATATCCGAGTATCGAGTTATACTCGCAGCATCTGGGGAAGAATCTTCTAATAGCGAGCTAGCATACTGGTTGACGGAATAGACAACGAAGGGGATTGACTCCGAATCAATATGCGGGATTGTTTGATGCGCAATTAAATTATATTGCCAGGCGGACGGGGGGGCGCGGGCGGGGGGCGGGCCCGGCGGGACGGCGGCGCTGGGCGAAGGGGGGGCGCCCGGGGCGCGGGGCGAGCCGGGCGCGGCGCCGGCCGGCGGGCGGGCGGCGGCGCCGGGCGGCGGGCGGGCCCGGGCGCCGCGGCGCCGGGCGCACCGCGCCGGGCGGGCGGGGGCCGGCGGGCGCCCGCGGCGCCGGGGCGCGGGGGGGCGCCGGCGGGGCCGGGCGCGCGGGCGGGCGGCGCGGCGGGCGGGCGGGCCCGGCCGCGGGCGACGCCGGCGGCGGCGGGGTCCGCGCGCGGGGGGCGCGCCGCGGGGGCCACACAGACCCGACTGAAAATTATATAACATTTTTTTTTTTCAAAGGGGCCGGTCAGCGGCGGGGCGCGGCGCCGGGGCGGGCGGGGTGTGTCCTTGCTCTTTCCCCTTTGCCGGGGGCCGCGGGGGGCGCGGGGGCTCATCCCCTAAAAAAAACTTTTTTTATTTTTTTTTTTTTTTTTTTTCGGGGGGGGGGGGGGGGGGGTCGGGGGGGGAGGGGGGGCGCGGGGGGGCGGGGCGCGCCGCGCGGGGGCGGGGGCGGGGGGCGGGCGGGGGGGGGGCGGCGGGGGCGCGGGGGGGGGGGGGGGGGGGCGCGTGGGGCGGTGGGGCGGGGGCGGCCGGGGCCGGCGGCCGCGGGGCGTCGGGCGGCGGGCGGCCGGGCGGCGGCCCCCCCCCCCCCCCCCCCCCCCCTCCCCCCCCACCCCCCCCCCCCCCAAAAGCGAGCGGGGGGCGGGGGCGGGCGGCGGGGGGGGGGGGGGGGGCGGCGGCGCGGGGGGGGGGCGCGGCGCGGGGGGGGAGGGCGGGCCGGCGGTGGGCGGCGGCGGGGGGGCGGGGGGGGGGCGGGGCGCGCGGGGGGGGGGGCGGGGGCGCGGGGGCGCGGGCTGGCGGGAGGGCGGGGGGGGGGCCGGGGGCGGGGGGGGCGCGCGGCGGGCGCGGGGCGGGGCGGGGGGGCCGGCGGGCGGGGGGCCGGGCGGGGGGGGGCGGCGGGGCGGGCGCCGGGCGGGGGGGCGGGGCGGGGGGGCAAAAAAAAAAAGAAAAAAACCCCTTCCAGGGCGGGCGGCGGCGGCGGGGGGGCGCGGCGGCGGGTGGGGGGGGCGGGGGGGGGCGGGGGGGGGCGGGCGGGCGGGCCGGGGGGGGGGGGGGGCTGGCTGTTCCTGAGAGCTCGTTGTTTGTTGTTGTCGGTTGTCTTGCGGTCATAGCGAAAGGGCCTTGCAAAATCCCTCGCGGGGACTGTGGCTGTGCTGATGATCGAGATCATTTGACTCGTGCATGCATGCATACCGAGTTTTTCGTGAAAACTATAACAGGGCACAAATACTGCATACTCTGCTTACGTATATACACAGCAGGCACATTGTATGTACGTCATACAGCAGGCACATTGTATGTCGTACGTACAATGAAATAAAATCCAAGAGAAAAAGTCGCACAGCACCGCACAGCAGAGGATTGCGCTAAACGAAAAACCGCAAGGCGGTACGTTGCTCTTCCGTGAACGGACAAGACAGATTGGAAACATATACGCATACATTTGAAGACATGCGCAACAATACTAAGTTAGGGTTATGTATATACGTATATACGTGCGTGCACAGACAGCATGATTACAGCATGATGCAGGCTCGCAAGGATGTCACGTGAGCATGTCACCTGGGCATGGCTCTGAACGTGGTGTGTCGTTGAAGAGCTACTATATGGTGTCTCGCGGCACCGTCTAGCCTGGTATGATACCTGGTATCCTGGTATCACCTTATTGCGCCGCATTCACAAAAATCGTCTATTTCTTGCCATCGCAGAGTGATCGAGATTTGTTTTAGAAACCAAAACAAGCAAACCCAGCCACCACCACCACCATCACCACCACCAGCGACACGTTTCTGCTGGTGCTGGTGCTCAGCTAGTGGTGTGGTAATGGTGGCGGTGCTTGACTTGAGGATGGTTGTTGGTGTTGAAGAGCTACTATATGGTGTCTCGCGGCACCGTCTAGCCTGGTATGATACCTGGTATCCTGGTATCACCTTATTGCGCCGCATTCACAAAAATCGTCTATTTCTTGCCATCGCAGAGTGATCGAGATTTGTTTTAGAAACCAAAACAAGCAAACCCAGCCACCACCACCACCACCACCACCACCAGCGACACGTTTCTGCTGGTGCTGGTGCTCAGCTAGTGGTGTGGTAATGGTGGCGGTGCTTGACTTGAGGATGGTTGTTGGTGATCTCTGGTACCTGCTCGTACCTGGTACCTGGTATGGGGTGGAATACGTATGCTTGTTTTCCCGAGGACCACCCGTGGTACCTGGTAAGTAGGCCATGCGACATGACTAAGCTTCGCGAACTCGGGACGGCTTTGAACACGAGCAGAGGTAGGAGGAGGGGCCGTTATCTAGGGGCCTTCAGAGACCCCGTCCGTTTCTAAAGCAGTGGTGCTTTCGTCGCGTACGGTGACAGAAGGCCACGTACGTATCATACGATACGAGTACGATCAGAACGAGGATGAACGATACAATCTCAGCAAAGGTTAAAAGCAGCAACCGCACTGCTGCAATACCCGTACGCAGAGCAGCCGCGAATCGCTGTGGCCACGACGACAGGCACGGCGCACGTACGAGTTGTACTACAGTATCCCAGCCTGCGACGTAAGAAGACGGTGCCGGGCATGCCGGCGTAGGGATAAGCGTGCGTTTTGAACGTGTGTGGGACAAAAAAAAAAAAAAATGTTTGTTTGCATTTATTTGCAAATGATACCTTCGAGGCCGCTATGTACTCTTGCTGGCCTTGCCTGGTACGAAGGTTGTTAGTCGTGGACTGAGTCTATGTCGAGATCGAAGGTCAATCGTCGCATGCAGAATATATGTTCTATTTGTGGTTGCTTTGGGAATTGGGCATCAAAGCGAACTGCTGTACGAAGATTTTTTTTTTCATCAGCGCTACTCTAAATTGCTATGATAAAGTGGGCATCAAAGATCACTTGATTAAAGTATTGTTTTTTGGGCATCAGACGAACTATATATAATAGATAGATAGATGTGGAACTCCCAGAGGTCGGTCATTTTTGAGCAGGGTCTGCTGTAGGGGTTGAGGGAGGGGCCGAGGGCTGACGAACCGCTGTTGGTGTTCGCATGTTCTTAGGCACGGGTCTAGGACTTAGACAGGCTTACACTCAGTGCCTTTCCATGTTCAATGATGTACGAGCTACCTCGAGAAATCACTGAAGCGGTGCACACGCCGATTCGATCGGAGGCTGCAAGCGTGCGTGCTTGCTCATGTGCTCAGCGTGCGTACTGCTGCGCTCGGCGTGTCGCACATACCCATCCTCTGATGCCGATACTCGGCCGAGACCCATGGTGCGTGCTTGGCTGTCGAGGCGTGCAAAAACTGTCGCGACGCCGCTGCTGTACGCCAAGAACGGGCTTTGAGGGTCGAGGGGACAAGGGGGTACCCGTGGTGTGATTTGAAGGGGTCACTTTTCTGTCACGCGGATTGACTTGAAAACTGGGGCAACTTTTGTCACGCCTATTATCTTGAAAATCGGGAACACTTTTGGGATTATGCTTGCTGAATCTCCGGTCCAGCTGGACCGGAGAATAGATGTCATCCCCCCCCAGTCAAAATGCAAACGGTAAAGTATTGTGATTTGTGACAGGCGTCGACGACAAAAAAAACAAAAGCAGAGTAAACATCGAAATGAAAATCGGCCGTCTCAAGATATCGAAGATCGAAACACTCGGTATTTATAGGCGAGGTACCTCCCGCCCCGAGACACCAATTATCTTATATCCTCTGAGATACGAGCCTTTCAAGGCCGAGTTCGATATTTTTTGGTAGATCGATACTTACAATCGAGTAACATATTCTTCTCCCTCTTTCGCTAAATTAATTAATTATACCCCCCCCTACACACATCTACCTGGTATTGTATGTTTTTTCCGTGCCGACCCTGATATTCTATGTAAAAGTCTGATGGTGAGCAAAACACAATTCTTTGAAAACAACTACTACTAAAATCGAATATCGTTCTCATCGGAAAAGCAATTCTGAACTAGAAAAGTAAGCTGTTAATTGTACGTGAAAATCGGAAGCGGCACGGGGCGGCCATGTGCTTCAATCAATTCATCAGCGCCGATAATACTCTATTTTTCCCCTGTTATAGAAGCTAAGACGACAAACAGGTAGAGTCGTATCTATCATACAGTGTCAAGAGACGACGAACTGTGGTGTTCGGGATGAAGCGCACCTGTATATGGGCTCTACACGAACAGGACACAAGAAGCCGACGGTAGCTTGCTTGAGGACCCTTGCAACCCCCTCATCATGCGGGGTCGCCATAGTGCCGCAGGTCCATGCTGCGCTGTCACCGCACCAAACAAGCCCCCTTGCGATTTCGATGCCTCGCTCGCCGTGTGCCTCCGTTAGCCTCTCATTGCGCAGAACAATAACAACCCCGTTTTTCAAATAAAAGTTGTTTTGTTCGATTGGGTACTATAAAAAATGATTCCGTGATGGAGGGGACGCTTCGGAGACACGTTGTATAAAACGTCACCGTCGGTCAATACGTACCAAAAGGGAGTACTGGAGTATTATGAAAATGTCATATCCCGCAGGTTTTACAGCAGCAATACTAATCCTCTACACTCATATTTTTTGTAGAACCCGGCAAAACTCGAGGTCTAAAGCTTAGACCAACTCCCTTCTAAAGTGTAGTTTTCGTTAGGGTTGCCTCTGGAAGGTGTTGGGGGCCTCAGCAGCAAGACAATTGCTTTTTTCAGAGCTCATGTTTGACGCCTACACTCTGCTGTGGCCGAGTATATACGACGCTACGGGCAGTCCAACTAGAGTCCAATATGTTTCCGACATTCTCATCGAACATCTGAAAAAACAATATCAGCGGCCTACGACAGTTGCCTTTTGTAAAATGTTTAACGGGCATCAGAGGTATGGGGTTAGAGGAACCCAGACGCGTGCTACGGTAAAGGAGGTATACCTTTTTTTGGCTGAATCGTTTTCTGAACGATCGAGCTCCTTCACCCAAATTGGTCGGACTCTCATCATTTTTGTGACGAATGTTGTTTCACGGGGTATTCGGTCATGAGATTTCGCATCCGGCAGCACTTTTATTTTTCTCCAATATCATTTTTTCGTAGAGGTATGACGCTCCTTAAGTGAGGAGCTCAGAAAAAACAAGGTGCACCTCTATCGTAGCATGCGTCCCCATCGTTATGAAAAAGGCGTCAGACCGATCCCCCGCCTGACACAAAGAGGTTGCCCATGACCTACGCTCTCTAAAACCGCCTTCAAGCAGTAGGTGTGAGGAGTAGAGTCCTGGGGAACTGTTGTGTTCTTTGTGGGGAGTCATGGATATCGAAGTTATGCCAGAAATAGCATCGTAATTGGAAAATAAAAAGCTGTTTGTTTTTCACTAAAACTACAGGGGTTTTATGTTGTTTTCCGGAAGGGCACTCATCAAGAGGCAAGTGCGAGACGTGGGTTGAATTTGCTTGCTTCGCACTTACGTGTAAACTACTGTACAAAGGGAAATACACAGTGCTTGGTGGCATTTGCAGCGTGCAACACACAAAAAACCTGGATGTCTGGTTGCTGTCAAGTGCACTGTAAGTGGTTCCATGCGATACATATATTAGCCGTCAAACGCAGTGCACGGTCGGTAGCCGACCATCCAACGTAGCCTTGAAGAAAGCACCCGAACGTGTCAGGGTATCGTGTTTTTAGGTATCACAACATTCTGGGCGTATGGGGTTTAGTAAGTTTGGAAGGAAACGCGATCCGACACATACTGGTATACCAACAGGCCACGCGTCCAGTGACGAACGCTTTTTGATGAAGAAACCTTAACGAACACTTCCATTATCAATTCAAATCATCGAGCAGCTCCGGCGAGACAGCAAGTGCGCTCCCTACCGTGGTGGTCACGATGCTTCTGCCATTTAGGCGCATGCGGCAGCGTTCAGCGACACTTCCTCAGGGATCAACACTCTGCTGCTACTCAACAAATCACGTCGAGCCTACGAAACGTATCCCTCCGTACCCTCCCGCGGACAGCCGTTGTCCATTACCCACCGAAACAACTGTGGGTCCTGGGACGTTTTGGCTATGAGGTACGTACCGCGACTCCATGGGCAGCCTTCTGCCCTCGCCCACTGCAATATATCCAAGCGCTTTGCACGGGCAGCGCCGCTGCACGTCTTTTCATCCCAGGGGCATCCATTACGCCGTGCCCATCTCAGCAACTCAAAATGGCCTCCATTTTCACTGGTTGCTGCCCTACTGGCTTCTGAACACGTACGACTATCCCATGGACAGCCGTGTGCGCGCGCCCACTTGAGTATGTTCAGGTGACCTGCGGTGGCTGCACGAGAGCACGTGTTTTCGTCCCACGGGCAGCCGTTACACTGGGCCCATCTAAGCATATCAAACGCACCTCTCCCAGCTGCCTCGCTACATATGCGACTATCCCATGGGCAGCCGTTCGCCCGTGCCCACTGAAGAACGCTTAGATGACTTCCGACTGCTGCCCCGGTGCAAATGCTTGCGTTCGAACATACGTAGGAGGTACGCCAAACCCATTCCAGGATATGAAGATGACCCATTCTAGATGCCGCGTAGCCGGTGTCTAGCGGCAAGTCGCAGCCGCTGGCAAGAATGAACTTTAGCGCGTTAAGTTGCCCATTGGAAATTGCAGCCATGCAGGTGTGAGGGTGCCACGGGCACCCTTGGGCCCTCGCCCATTGCAGCAGTTCGAGGTGGTTCCCTGCGGCGGCCTGGTACGTGACAATCGACCCCCACGACGCACCGTTCGCCCTCGCCCACTGAAGTAATTGCAGATGCCCACCTTCAGCAGCACTCGAGCAAGTTAAAGAGTCCCAAGGGCATCCGTTAGCCCGCGCCCACTGAAGAACGCCGAGGTGTCCACCCCTAGCAGCCTTGCTGCAAGTCCCCCTATCCCAAGGACATTGTTGAGAGCGTGCCCACTGCAGGATATCGAGGTGTCCTGATTCGGCGGCCGCCCTGCAAGTAGAGGCATCCCAGGGGCAGTGGCGAGCTCGCACCCACTGAAGGATTTGCAGGTGTCCACCTCCGGCAGCTTTCGAGCAAGTTCGACTATCCCAAGGACAGTTATTAGAACGTGCCCACTCCAGGATGTCGAGGTGCCCTGCACCGGATGCCGAGCTACAGGTAGTTTCGGCCCAAGGGCAGCCGTGAGCTCGAGCCCACCGAAGAATGTCCATGTGTCCACCCACAGCAGCGTTCGAGCAAGTTCGACTATCCCAGGAGCAGTTCCCGAAACGTGCCCATTTCAGGATATCGAGATGCCCTGCACCAGAAGCTTCGCTGCACGTAGTGACGTCCCAGGGGCATCCGTTAGCGCGCGCCCAGTGAAGAATGCTCAGACTTCCCCCCGTTGCAGCCGCTTTGCACACGATATCACGCCAACCGCAACGCTGGCCGAGTGCCCACTGAACCATGTCAAGCTTCCCCCGAGCGGCCGCATTGAAGAAAGCTTGAAGGGGTAACTCACAACCATTCTCGTGGGCGAGCTGCAACATATCAACACCACAGTGTTCAGCGATTTGTTCGCATATCGCCGGTTTCTTCCTCAGGCCGCAATCGAAGCTCCATTGTAGCAGAGACATTGATGTGTCGGCCGTGATAGCTTGCGTGAGTTTTGGTGTGTCTGCCCATGCTTTTCTCCAATCCTTCGACACACCAGCGAAAAACGCATGGTGGGTAGGCAGCAGTTCCACCAGCAGGCTCATGACGTCTCCGTTGGTGCCGATAGAAAAATAAACTCCACAAGAGGCTGTCTCGGTGGCTTCGGTGCCCGGCATGGTGTTCCCGTTCCTGAACGTGGTACAGTCGTCGGCCAGGCGAAAAAAAAAAAAAAACAGACTTTCAAGCTGAGAGCCAAGTTGGGCCACACCAATCAGTATATTTTTGTTCGAGCGGAAAAGAACTGACCAACCATTCCAAGTTGAACATGCCAGACACAGATCAGCATATTGCGGAACGTCAAAAATGACATTTGTTAACAATCGGTTTCGTGGCGCCATGATCTTAGTGCTCCTGGCACAATATATACGCTCTTGGCGTTGCACAGACAACTTCAGTTACCCACACCGTACACGTTTTGTTAATGATGACACAGTGTTCCAAATGAACATCTACACGGCGTGCCACCCGGGATTTTGTTTCAGAAGTTTTTGCAGTTGCGATATCTTGAGTTCGTGACTTGTTACCGTTCGGGACGTTCGTTGAAACACGGAAGGCACCGTGAATTACAGCTTGAAACCAAGTCAAATTCACACAGGCGGTAAGTCTATGTCAAGTAAGGTAGACGGCTGTGATGGACGCGGTATATACGACCGTATGCGAGCATAGCACAAGGGAGGACATTAATCCCTGCCGAGACGTAGAGAATGAAAAAAATCGTCAGTTACATGTCAAACTCGTTGCGTCCCGACGAATGTGTTAATTGAACGACCAGGGACAGCGGTAAAAATATGATAAACCAGACTTGGAGTTTGCGTCGTGTATGATCATGTGTATATGGGATTTTTCATCTCGTGCCCTGTTCCAAGTATCGGGGTTCCCATGTCCCTACTGTTTACACTGCGATCATGTACGTCAGGACTGTACCATGATAATGATGGCCGAACATCAGGGAGGTGAAGTTAAGACAGTGCTGATACTTGCTCCATGTCCAGCACGAGAAAGGAGCCAACATATTTGGGATGTCGGGCAGCGAATGATCTATCAACACACACGCGTGGTACCCTTCGCTGGTGCTGCACCCGGCGCAAACGCGTGCTGATTTATAGGAGGGGTTTGCTTTTCTGGCATGTTGTGATTACAGATACGGTTCATCCCTCGATGGTCATTTGGTGTCTACAGGCAACACCAGAGAAGACGTAGGTCCAACCAACGCATGAGTAAGCCCAGTGAGATATATATTGGGAATCGAAGCTTGAACTTTTTACGACCGTGCAAAACGCCTGTGCTGATAAATATAAAGCACGAGAGTCCGTGTTTGTGGAAGAAGCTGCAGTTCTGCCCGAAGTGGTTCAGAATTCTACCAAAGAGCGAATAGGGAGGAAGGCCTACAGCCACTCCCGCATGCACGATTTTTAATCGACACCCCAACACGTATACCACGACGCTTATTCCATGTAGGTCAGCGTATCAGTGCATGTAACGGCGGACACGCAGCATGGACACTGATAGCTATTATGACAACCGATTGCAGTAGTCGTCGATGCTATCGGGTGTGTGTGATATACACAGTTTCCAATCACAGAACCCGGCTATACAGGCGATCATTCTTCTGCGGTGGCATGCACAGCTTTAGGACCGGCTCGGAGCGATATACTGAGACGATGCAGAGTTGAAACGGTAAATCATGAAATATGACAAAGTAATAGTGGTTGACATACGCATGATGTGTGTGGACATCATGCAACTTTCAATTGTTAGATGCAAGAAGAAGGTGGTAACTACTGTACGTGAGTATTTTAGTGGGCCAGTTATCGACAGCCTATTCGTATTGAACGTTTTGCAACACGAGGAAAGTTCTACATGCAGTATTATGATGATTAATTCGACCTTCCGAGACAGTGTATTTGGAAGCAATAGGAAACATTCCAGTTCGAAGCAGGGAAGGTATATAACGGTGAGTTGTAGGTGGAACCACTATATACCAGGTAGCCAGGTTCCTCCGGTATTTGTGTTACGTCGTGGACACAAACTATGTAGCGCTTACTGTTGAGATGAACGGTGCGCTATAACTCAGTTCAGGATACATATGATCCTTGTTGGCATGCACATGAAGGGACTAAGCTTGGTTGGGCGCCAGTATTAGTCATATCAACCAAACTAAACATGAGCCGTACGCGTCGTGCCAGGCAAGAAACACACCACAAAACGATTATGTACGTAGAACGTTTGTCGGAGTCACCCCCCTACGAGGTAGCATACACTAATCGTAACGCGACACATTTTGAAGTGCTTTCATCCTATATCGTTGACAGTGCGTTTTATTGTCCAGACGTACACGCCTGCAGGGCGTCAAAGTGCTGTGGTTGGAGTTGTATATACTGTTAGCTGTTAGCAGGGTCACTGGTAGGATTTAGTGTCCGTGCGAAGGAATACAAGTATGACGACATATGTCTCAATCACTAAGTTGTTTTGAACTGCGGGAGATATGCGTTGGACAATTCTCGACAGGATATCTCCTTGAGAAGCTGCATTCATATCACAGCAATGGAGCGTTTCAATTTCAGACCGGACGATATTTCGACAGGAATGGTGATGCTCAGAGTTCAGACAACTCCGATTTCATATGTGAGGACTATTGTATTGGGAACTTCAGTACTCAGGGGGTTCGGACGTACCGTCTATTTTTTGTTGCTAGGGGATATTTGAGCAATCCCACGATAGTGGTACCACTTTTAGGCTCAATATTTTCTGACCGGTTCTGCTCCTTACGTGAGTAAACACCGGATAATATTATCATGTTACTGGTATGTTAGTTTTTGGACTACCTCATTGGAAGGTTTGATCGGGTTGCGCGAACGAATGTCTCCGAAGTCACGTTTCGGGTGAGATATTGAGCTCCTATGTGAGGAACTCAGAAAATTCTGCTGCGCCCCTACCGTGGGATGACTCATTTGAACATCCCTTTGGTTGGTTCGACAGCGAACTTCGTCTACATTCAAGTTTGCGAACACTCATACAGCTGTATGAACAGCTGCATTGCCAATTTGAATAAACACCGGCTGAGTACTACAAGTGTAAGGTTAACCCGCCGACGCAGGTGGTATACATGAATCGATGCTCGGCGGCTGCGAGAGCTGTACATGTTGTGTGTGATGGTATCGCAGGCGGATGGTGCGGCTGCTAATGATCTGAGTACATGTACGCCCACCATATGTGTATGTACCACTGGGTAGGTGTTACGTGAACAGGACTGCACTGACGACGAATGTTGGCTCGTTTGCCGCGACCAACAGCAGGGTTCGTGCAACACGACCAGCCAAACTAACAAGAGGTGTAACACAACACAAAACGCCACCGACAGCATGATGTTTTCCCACAAGCTAAGGTGCCGATTGCGAGATGAACGCGGTTTATATCTGTCTCTAGCGTACCATACATCTCATCATGGTCCGGCAGCGGATCTGATGGTAGCCGATGATAGTTGCCAATTTCCGTCGCCCTTTGTTCTAAGGGTACTTCAACCCATGCGTTTGATTGACCATACATGGTGGAATGCCGGTACATGCGAATCTGGCAATTGGCTATGGCTTTGGCGCTCCCTATCAACCTTTGTCTTTTTAAGGTAGGTGGGCCGAGCAATGCCACTATATATGTGGCGGCATGTTTTCTGAGCTCCTCATTGAGAGGCTGAATATCTCACCAAAATCATGACTTCGAAAACAACATTCACGCGCAACCCAGCCAAGTATTATAGCAGCTACAGTAACTGTTGTCAGAAAACAAGAATGGGAGGAAGTTTGTAATCCTCATCGGTAGTAGTTCCCCACTTGAAATCCTTACCCGGCCAGGAAATGTTGAGACCAAAAGTGTAATCTCTACCGTTGGATTCGTCGGCCACGAGGAACGAGGACACAAGGGAAAGTGTTGGGGGGTTTGAACATGACGATTGATACTTCACACAGTATGCGTCTATCGCAGTTGGGCGTACCACAGCACACTGTACAATTGTGTGTGTTGCAAATCAACGCCTTTACACTTTGCAGTTGGTGGTGGTTGTTGTTGTTCGTGCGGCGCCGCCACGGTCCGCAAATGCGATTAAGCTATGGGGCAAGAATTTCGGATTTTGCCAGAAGCACCAATATCTACCACCATAGCACCGCAGCTGCTGCTAGCAGCTGTGTACTGCTGCGGTTGGGTATGGTAGTCGCCATGGGGTATGGAGTAAGGCGGTGAACTGCTGTTGTGTGTAATGTGGTATCAATCACAACAAACTAATACCGGATGGTATACGTATCTACCTGTAATTGCGGGTGCACCAGTAGTATATCGTTTGGGAGATTATGTCTAATGTGCCCCCGGGGTAGCTTTCGTGAGCCACGCCCCCGCAGGCGCTTTAGCCTATTGCACCCCCGGAACTGGGGACACAACAAGCTTAAATTGCCCCCGGACGCATGCTACGATGGAGGTGCACCATGTTTTTTTTCTGATCTCCTCACTTAAGGAGCGTTACACCTCACCGAAAAAATGATTTTGGAGGAAAATAATAGTGCTGCCGGATGAGAAATCTGTTGGCCGAAGTATACTCTGAAACATTATTAATAGTCGTCACAAAAATGAAAAAACGACGAAATTATGTTAAGGAGCCCGATCGTTCAGAAAGCGATTCAGGCGAGAAGTGCTACCTCTACCGTAGCACGCGCCTCCGGAATATAAGTCCTGATACCACACGCGCTGTCGGTGACCGTAGAATACCAGACCCCTGTCGGGGTTGTCTACGGCATGCGCTGCTGTGGTGTGTGCAATAGGTTCGCCGGCCATCGCCTTTCGCCCGATAAAGAGACGGGTTCGTGTTCTCGTTCCCCAACATCATCAGGCGTTTTGGTGGCACGTACCAAGCTGAACATGTGCCTTCGGAATAAGGTTGCATGAAGCACGCCACCACGAGCTATTACGACATTCGTAGGGCATCAGATATGTCTGGGGATTGTCTTCGGCATGTGCTGCTGTGGTGTGTGCAGTACGTCCAGCGGTCATCGCGTCTTGCCTCATGCGCAGATGTGTTAGGATTCTCAATCCCCAAGATCTTTGCAGGCGCTTTTTTGGGGGCACAACAAACTAAGAGTGACTCCGAACTAAAAACCCGCCATCACGAGCAATACGCAATGAGCGGCGGAACTATTGCATGCACCAGCCCGGCGCATGCCGTAGACAATACCCAGAGATATCTGGTGTCCAACCGTCGTCATCGCTCGTGGTGGCGTGCTTCATGTAGTCTCTTTTTGGAGGCACTTTTAGATTGGTGATGTGTTCCATATTAATGCCTGCAGAGATTCGGAGTATTGAGAACATGAACCCGTCTGTATACCGGTCAAAAAGCGACGAGCGGCCGCACTATCTGAATCACATGCCGTACACAATTCTCAGATAAACCCTATGCCCTACCCTTCGTCGTGATCGCCCGTGGGGGCGTGCTTCATGTAGTCAATTTTCATAGGCAATAATAGCTTGTGGCGCCACCAAACATTACCGGAATGGTGCTGAGTATGTAGAACACGATTCCGTCTGTATGTTAAGGGAGAACCGACGACTGGCGGAATAAATTAACACACCACAGCAACACATGCCGTAAGAAACCCCCAGGCAGGTCCGGCGCCCTACGGTCGTCGTGATCACTCGTGATGCCTGCTTCATATGGGATGTAATTGGAAGCACATTTAGCTCGATATGCCTCCCAAACAATGCCTGGAAATATCCAGAATATCAAGGACACGAAGCTGTCAGTACAATATCGGGCGAAAGGCGATGACTGACTGACTGCTGCACACACCACACCAGAACAAGCCGTACACTTTTCCCAGACAGGTCTGGTGCCCTACCATCGTCGTAATCGCTCGTGGTAGAGTACTTTGTGTTCCGCCCCAATTTCGGGGGTGGAATAAGGTAAAGTTCCCCCGGGGGCCGTGTTAACATAAGTGCCCCCGGGGGGCCATTTGTCATCTTCCATATTTTGTCCTTTACTTGTAGTTCCGTACGTACGTGTATACGTCCGGCAGGTAGATATTATTATGAACAATGTGTTCACGTAAATCAGTAGGAGGGGATGGTGTATATACAGCTGTTGAACGTACGTGCGGCGCCGTGAGCCCGCTACCACAATTTGGAAACGCCGGGATAGCGCCATGGCGGGGGGGGTTTGTCGTACCTCTAATAGACTTAAGGTATACCTGGTATACCAGGTGTATACCAGGTATTCTTCTTATAGTATACGTTTCGGTAGTGATGGTGATGGTGATGGTGAGGATTGTGATCTTTTTTTTATTCTGTTATAGTATTGGTTTTCGTCACGGGCGGCTCTTGAGTGCCAAAAGCCCCCCCGCGTACACACGACCGAGCCACGCCCTCGCCCGCCTCACGTATCAGCCCAAGTTGACCCGGGCAAAAGAAAGGGAGCCGCAGACCAACTCAGCGAGCGGGGGGCGTCGAAAGGTGCGATCACGGGGTTGGCAAATAATCCACGTGTTTATTTGTGCCTCAGGAGTAGAGAGCTCGGCTGTAGAGGGCCGAATCGTGAGTACGAATCTCACGGGCTCCGTTGTTAATTGTCTTGTAGCGGGTGTGAGTGATTGTATCTGTTGTAATGTAAGTTTTTTGCTTTTGTTTTATTTCGACGACGGTGTTGCTGTGTACGAAGTGAGCACGCATCTACTGCTGTATGTACTGCTGTATGTACTGTAGTACATGGTTGGTGGGTGTGTCGATTATTGGGTGTGTCGATGGTTTCAAAGGTGTGTTCGGTAGGGTACGTACCGAACTGTACCAGGGGTATTTCCTCGGTAAATACCGGTACCCGACACTTCGGTAAGTTCGGTATGGCCTCGATACCGGTACCCGACACTTCGGTAAGTTCGGTATTTCTTCAATACCGGTACCCGACACTTCGGTAAGTTCGGTATTTTTCCAATACCGGTACCCGACATTTCGGTAAGTTCGGTATTTTTCCAATACCGGTACCCAACACTTCGGTAAGTTCGCTATTTTTTCAATACCGGTACCCGACACTTCGGTAACTTCGGTGTTTTTTCAGTACCAGTACCTGACACCCCGGTAAGTTCGGTATTTTTTCAAAACCGGTACCTGACACTTCCGTAAGTTCGGTACGCTCACCTAAATTTACCCCGGACTCTTTGGTAAGATAGGTACTTTTTCAATACCGGTACCCGACACTTCGGTAAGTTCGTTACTTTTTCAATNGCCTTGTCGGTGTTGTGTTCGTACGTGTACCCAGAGCACGGCCGCGTGGGCGAGCCCGGAGCCATCGCGGGTATGGGAGGGCGCTGGCCAGTAGAGGGGGGGACGGAAGGAACGCGTTGTTTGCCTTTTTCGTGGCTAGGCGTGATGTGTCCATCGAGACCCGAGGCAAGCATGAAGCGGCTTTGAATTCGTTGCTGCCCCTGCCAACAATCCAGCCTGCCCAAATTTATAAGGGTCGGTTCTGACTGTAAAACAAAATTCAAGCGGTGCTTATTTCTCGAACAAATACTATGTACAGAGAGTGAGCTACGAGTTTGAACACCAACATGGTCGAGCGCGCGAACGAGGGCCATGGTGAGCACCGGGCTTCACGCGAGGCGGGCCACGGGGCTCGCTAAGGCAGAGAGGCAGTAGAGCTCGACCCGGACCGAATCGATGGCGAGGTGATCGCGGGTGGGTGGAGAGCGTCGAGGCTGACAGGAATGACAGGATTCCGATTTTTTTTTAGAGGCGCAACCATGACAAGAGACCCGACGGCGACGGCGCGGCGGCATTTTTTTTAAAAATCAATTTTTCATGTTAATTGATTTTTATATTTGTTTCGACCGTTTTTTTTCGTTTTCGTTTTTCGTTTATTATTTTGTCATTTTGTTCGAGTACGAGTATGTCTCATACGTTTTTCTCAGTTTTGTGGCTTTTGTTTTTCGTATTTCACAACTTGACGACCGCGTGCTGTGCTTTCTTATTCATACAAAGTACGAAGTACTGCTGTTGTAACACCACACATACCAGGTAATCACGAAAAAGGCACAAATCACACCCAGCAGGCAGCACGGCGCCGTGCTGTGAGCCGTGTTGCTGTATTTTCTCTTTCGAACATACGAGTAGAGCTTTGTTGTCCTGGAGCATGGAGCTCTTGGCATTTGCAAGTCGCCTGTTTCCTCCTTAATTTATGTGCCACCTGTGACGTTCTTTCACATTCTGTTGTGATATCCCTGACGAGCGAGCGTAGCGGGCGGAACCGCCCGCTACGCGAAGCGCCTTGTACATACTATCGTACGTCATATTTGCAGGCTACGAGTACGAGTAAAGCGAAAAAATTTGAGTACAAGCCTGGATAATAAAGTGTCTGCGCATGAGTATGTTTGCTTACCGAGGATTTCCGTCGGAAATATAGTCATAATATCACGACTTCCGCTATGCGCGTAATCGGCAACGAAAGAATGGTAAATACTGGATTCATTCATTGATAAAAAACACTTGCGGGAAGMGCAGCAGTCTTCGACGACGTGCTGGCAACAGGACCTCGTACCCGCAGCAGCAGCAGCAGCAGCAAAAGCAGCAGCAGCAAAGGCATGCAGACGCAGTAAGCTGCACAAACATGCAGACGCAGTAGCTGCAGACGCTGCAAGCACCAAGCTGCGGTCTATCTTGTGCTCCGCGACACTCGCTCCAACTGACCCCGCCACAACCAGACGACCCCCCACATCTTCATCGTTGTCCTCTTCGTCCGACACAAGTGTCGAGCGAAGATGATGAGCGTGCCTGCAAGGCTGTACGCGCTTGCAGCAGCAGCAGCAGCAGCAGCAGCAGCAGCAGCAGCAGCGGCGGCGGCAGCACCAGCACCGGCACCAGCAGCAGCAGCAGCAGCCGCAAGCTGCTAGCAACAGCGCTTGGGTTGCAGCAGCGGTTGCTTGCAGCAGCAGCTCTTCTTGCTTGAAGCGGCTCTCGCTTGCGGCTGCGCTTGCTTGTAGCAGCGCCTGCCTGTAGCAGCAGCAGCGCTTGCTCTATCTACCGCATCGTTTGTTCGCCACGGCGCTTGCAGCGACACCACTGCAGCAACAACACTGCAGATGAGCACTACCTGCTTTAAGGATCCAGTATCCGCTGCAGCAACAGGCAGCAGAGGCATGCAACATAACAGCAGCATCACAACAACAACAACAACAACAACAGCAGCAGCAACTCTGTACGTAGTGTGTGTCATACTCGAAATTCTTTTTGCAACTTGACCCGTTGCCATTACTCTCTGCTCACAACAACAGAAAAACAGAGATGGCAAGCAGGGTTGCAAGTTGCAAAAAGAATTTCGAGTATGACACACACTACGTACAGAGTTGCTGCTGCTGTTGTTGTTGTTGTTGTTGTTGTGATGCTGCTGTTATGTTGCATGCCTCTGCTGCCTGTTGCTGCAGCGGATACTGGATCCTTAAAGCAGGTAGTGCTCATCTGCAGTGTTGTTGCTGCAGTGGTGTCGCTGCAAGCGCCGTGGCGAACAAACGATGCGGTAGATAGAGCAAGCGCTGCTGCTGCTACAGGCAGGCGCTGCTACAAGCAAGCGCAGCCGCAAGCGAGAGCCGCTTCAAGCAAGAAGAGCTGCTGCTGCAAGCAACCGCTGCTGCAACCCAAGCGCTGTTGCTAGCAGCTTGCGGCTGCTGCTGCTGCTGCTGGTGCCGGTGCTGGTGCTGCCGCCGCCGCTGCTGCTGCTGCTGCTGCTGCTGCTGCTGCTGCTGCTGCAAGCGCGTACAGCCTTGCAGGCACGCTCATCATCTTCGCTCGACACTTGTGTCGGACGAAGAGGACAACGATGAAGATGTGGGGGGTCGTCTGGTTGTGGCGGGGTCAGTTGGAGCGAGTGTCGCGGAGCACAAGATAGACCGCAGCTTGGTGCTTGCAGCGTCTGCAGCTACTGCGTCTGCATGTTTGTGCAGCTTACTGCGTCTGCATGCCTTTGCTGCTGCTGCTTTTGCTGCTGCTGCTGCTGCTGCGGGTACGAGGTCCTGTTGCCAGCACGTCGTCGAAGACTGCTGCTCTTCCCGCAAGTGTTTTTTATCAATGAATGAATCCAGTATTTACCATTCTTTCGTTGCCGATTACGCGCATAGCGGAAGTCGTGATATTATGACTATATTTCCGACGGAAATCCTCGGTAAGCAAACATACTCATGCGCAGACACTTTATTATCCAGGCTTGTACTCAAATTTTTTCGCTTTACTCGTACTCGTAGCCTGCAAATATGACGTACGATAGTATGTACAAGGCGCTTCGCGTAGCGGGCGGTTCCGCCCGCTACGCTCGCTCGTCAGGGATATCACAACAGAATGTGAAAGAACGTCACAGGTGGCACATAAATTAAGGAGGAACAGGCAACTTGCAAATGCCAAGGGCTCCATGCTCCAGGACAACAAAGCTGTACTCGTATGTTCGAAAGAGAAAATACAGCAACACGGCTCACAGCACGGCGCCGTGCTGCCTGCTGGGTGTGATTTGTGCCTTTTTCGTGATTACCTGGTATGTATGTGTGGTGTTACAACAGCAGTACTTCGTACTTTGTATGAATAAGAAAGCACAGCACGCGGTCGTCAAGTTGTGAAATACGAAAAACAAAAGCCACAAAACTGAGAAAAACGTATGAGACATACTCGTACTCGAACAAAATGACAAAATAATAAGTAGTACGACGAAAACGAAAAAAAACGGTCGGAAAAAATTGAAAATCAATTAACATGAAAATTTCATTTAAGAAAAAAATGCCGCCGCGCCGTCGCCGTCGGGTCTCTTGTCATGGTTGCGCCTCTCAAAAAAAAATCGGAATCTCTGTCATTCCTCTGTCAGCCTCGACGCTCTCCACCCACCCGCGATCACCTCGCGATCGATTCGGTCCGGGTCGAGCTCTACTGCCTCTCTGCCGTAGTGAGCCCCGTGGCCCGCCTCGCGTGAAGCCCGGTGCTCACCATGGCCCTCGTTCGCGCGCTCGACCATGTTGGTGTTCAAACTCGTAGCTCGCTCTCTGTACATAACATTTGTTCGAGAAATAAGCACCGCTTGAATTTTGTTTTAGAGTCAAAACCGACCCTTATAAATTTGGGCAGGCTGGATTGTGTTGGCAGGGGCAGCAACGAATTCAAAGCCGCTTCATGCTTGCCTCGTGTCTCGATGGACACACCACGCCTAGCCACGAAAAAGGCAACCGCGTTCCTTCCGCCCCCTCCTCTACTGGCCAGCGCCCTTCCATACCCGCGATGGCTCCGAGCTCGCCCGCGCGGCCGTGCTCTGGGTACACGTACGAACACAACAACGAAAAGGCTCTCGCGAAAAACATACATGTAGGAAGCAAAGAAAGGCTAGAAAGTAGAGAGAGGTCCGGCAAGCAATCGAAGGAGGCGACAGCAACAACAGCAGCAGTCCAGAAAGTAGCAGCACGTACTCGTACGTACGTAGAGCGGACACAAACAAAACGCCGGCATGGATGCGCAGCCCTTGTACTTACAGCAGTGGCCCTTTTTTATTTTTATTTTTTCGGTCGATTTTACGTCTGAGTTTTTTATCTTGAAATTAGTGCAAAAACCGCAAACTCGCGAACTTATGGGCCGATTTCGATTCTGACCGCAGTTCTGGAGATCCATATTTTCACATCTGGGGGACTCTTTAAAAATAATTTTACTTGATTTTAGTATGGCCAAAAAGTTACTTGATTTTAGTATGGAGTTTTTTTATCTTGAAATTAGTGTGGATAGAGTGGATATTAGACTTGATTTTAGTGTGGGTGTTATTAGGCCCCGGGCGGGAAAGCCCTCCGAATACGCTGGGAACCCCTCCCCTCCCGCGGAAAGCCCGGAAAGTAGAGAGAGGTCCGGCAAGTAATCGAAGGAGGCGGTGTCGAAGTGGGAGGCCTGAGAGGCCAGGGATGGGTCAACCCAGCGATTTCAGAAGAAAGACAAAAGTAAGTATGTCTATGTCGGCACTATCTCCGTAAGCAGCCGTGTGCTGCATCAGGTATAGCCTGCCTGGTAAACACGTACGAGTACACAGACACAAGGTACAAAGTACCCATCTATAATAAGTTGGAGCAAGATTGGTTCCAACTGCTGAGCTCACGATATCCCGGTCCTGAAAGTATCAAACATGTGCGAGGGGTATGCACAGCAGCCGTGGCTACTGTCAGGAGCCGCCAGGCTCACGCAGCGCCCAAGTGTGGGTTTGTTCAAAAGCAGCTGCTGTAATTATCATACGAGCAGCCCTATCGCACCTGGTATATACCTGTGGTAGCATACGTACGAGTACCTCGTACGTGCACCCTGTATGTTTCAGTTGTCAAGGACTGACCCTTAGATCACAAGCTCGTGGCTCTCGCTCGCCCAAATGGAATCACTACAAAAGCGACGGGGAATATAGGCTGATTTACACGTATGTATGTACTTCACGCTCAACCGCTCAACACACACTGTCTATGAGCGTACCTGTGGCCCACGTGTTGAGGCAGGTCTCCGATAGCAAGTTGCAAGACGCGCACCACACCTGTGTTGCAGTGCCCACAAAACCAAAAAAAAAACTCTTGACACAGAGACACTGGAACCACACCTGCCCAGTTTTTTTTTCCTGTAGGACATTCTGTAGTTCTGCTCTAGCTCCGAACTTTCCCATTAATCCAATATTTGGCAAGGCAGATATGAGCTCCTTGGTGCACTCCCGTGAGCGTGCCAAAGCGACAGCAGTTTCCGCGTCCTCCTTCGATGCGGACCTCGTCGCTGAAAATTGAAAATGTGGTTCCAGGAGCTCGAATTTGTGGATTTCAGTACTGTAGCCAAGTATTTTTTTTCCTTGCCGTAAAACGAGCTCGTGCTCGTTCTACAGCAGGTTTTTTTTTCGAAAAGTACCCCGTGCTCGTTTTACAGCAGGAAAAAAAAAACTTGAACACAGTACGACGAGAAACCGCATATTCAAGCGACTGGAACCACATTTTCAAACTTCAACGGCGAGGTCCGCATCGAAGGAGGCCACGGAATCTGCTGTCGCTTTGGCACACTGACGGGAGTGTACCAAGGAGCTTATATCTGCCTTGCCAAGTTTTGTATTAATGGGAAAGTTCGGAGCTACGGCAGAATTACGAAACACCTACAGGAAAAACAACTGGGGTAGACGTGGTTCCAGTATCTCTTTGTCAAGAAATTTTATAAAATCGTGTTGTTTTGGTGGGCACTGCAACACAGGTGCTTCCTGTTCGCAGTTCGCAGATCATCACAACCCCCCTTCCCCCTGTTCAAACAATATCCATCATAGATGTGGAACTCCCAAAGTTCGGGAGTGAGCCACACTGCATGAACTCCATCAAATCGATATCTGCCCTGGGGGCCGCGCCTTGCGACATGCCGCGCTTCGTTTCATCTCGGCACCCAGGGACTACTGGGAGGTGCGCCGATGGAATTGCAACCATGTTAATGTATCAGTGACTAATATCATGACCTTTCTTGAATGTCAGCGGCTTCTACTCTATTGGCTCATGAATATTTGCAATGCCAAACCATGTTGTTCGGCAAGGTTGACGCATTTATGTGAACAGCCCTAGCAAAAGCGAATAGACCCTGCTCTCTGTACTGATAGCTCGGCTGCACAGTTCACATACCCGAAGCGACTTGAAGAGAGGTTGTTCGCATTCATCCTTGCATGGCTGTGAAATCTTCTCAGTCTTCTTCGCCTTCGTCTTTGTACTTGTCTTCGTCGGCGGAGATTTTGGTGTTATCGGTTCCTCGCCGACTTTTCCCTTCAGCACAAGTCGGGCTCTGGCTGCTGCACCCATAACTCCGGCCATCACGGAAGCAGGTACAGGTGCGGGTGCAGCATACACGGCAGCAGGTTGCGCGGCCTGTCCTGTCGGTGCGAATATAGCGTCGTGGTGCATTTTGGTACTGGGGTCAAAATTCATCGACCCCGCGATGCCTGGACCAGCGCCAGCCTGCGTCTTCTCCATCCCGTCAGCCAAGCAAATGGTGTCCTCATCTTCAACAGCAAGGATTTTTGCGAGTCTCGCTTCATACTCAGGAGCCACCTGAAGTCAATAACGAGCGGGGAAAAAGAGAATGCCGAACGTTTTTAAGTACGCGCAGATGAATGAATATTCTCTAAGGCAAGTTCGGTAGGGTATACCGGTACCGGGGGTATATTTGTTGCACAATACCGGGGGTACCGGTATTTTCTCGGTAGTGTGCTTAATACCCTACCGAACACTTCGGTAAGTTCGGTACTTTTTCAATACCGGTACCCGACTCTTCGGTAAGTTCGGTACTTTTTTAATACCGGTACCGGACACTTCGGTAAGTTCGGTACTTTTTCAATACCGGTACCCGACACTTCGGTAAGTTCGGTACGCGCAACAAATATACCCCCGGTACCGGTATACCCTACCGAACTTGCCTTTGGAAATGGTTTCGTTGGTGGGTGGGTGGGTGAGTGGTTGTGGGATGTCGGGTCGGTTGGTACGTGGTTGAGTGCCGTCGTGGGTGGTTGCCTTGTTATCTGGTAACATTTTCCTGTTCAATATACTGACCCCGCTCTGGCATAGTTCGGCGTGTCCCCATTAATAGTGCAGAATTCATAGGAGTAGTACAAGCTTAGTGCTTCAGTAGTAGTCGTATAGCAGTAGTACAGCAGCAGCGGCATGATAGGAAGGAAATAGTAGAACTGGTCAGAAGCACTAGTTCGGTACATACTCGTACACTATGAACCGCTGTACCAAAAGGTATTACACGCGGGGTATTGGGTATACGAGTACGAAGTATAGGGCACGAAGTTCGGGCAGACGTGGTTCAACTGCTGAGCTGGCGATATTCTGTTTCGGCGGGTACCGCAAATTCGCAAGGTCACCACCAGGCGGGTTCAAGAATGGCCGAGTCAGACCTTTTGGAAGGCGTTTGTTTCCACATCAAACTTCCTATTACACGTCCTCTGTCTGACGTCACAAACACACCGGCACACCGAGTTTGGCCTTTGCAAATATTCATGAGCCAATAGAGTAGAAGCCTTGACATTCAAAGAGAAGGTATGATATTAGTCACTGATACATTACATGGATGCAATCCATCGGCGCACCTCCAGTAGTCCTGGTGCCGAGATGAAACGAGCGCGGATGTCAAGGCCGGCCCCCAGGCAGATATCGATTTATGATTCATGCATGTGTGGCTCACTCCGAATTTGGGAGTTCCAATGGGCTGGCAGGCCATGCTATGAAAGTCTTCCGGGGACTACAGCGGTGTCCCTACCTCAGACAGCGTACCAGGTACTCATACTTCGGCACACGCTGGGCCTGAGTCTGTGGCGCGCGATCTTAGACAACACTTTCGACACGTGGACGAGGTGCGCTCTTGCCATAGATAGATAGGTGGTTTAGAGATATGTTCGAGTATATAATGCTTCCTTTCGTATTATTTTCGACCGCTCTGCTGTGCGTTCCCCAAATGCAGGGAGTTGTGCGTACTGTGAAGTCCCTCATATACGTTTCTGGTTATCGATTCAAAGACGAGGGAGCTCGCACGGCGAGCTCGTGTGGTGCCGTAACCATGGGGTAAGCATAATACTCAGGCTAGGGGTTGCGTTGGTCCCACCCACCAGCCAGTGTACACGCCTCGGGATTTGGAATCTGGTGTACTCGCATACAGCAGTAACTCACACCAGGGGGAAACAGCAACGGAATGTCGCAGCTCAGCAGTTGGAACCAATCTTGCTCCAACTTATTTAATGGGTACTTTGTACCTGGTGTCTGGTGTACTCGTACGTGTTTACCAGGCAGGGTATACCTGATGCAGCACACGCTGCTGTACGGAGCATAGTGCCGACATTAGACATACTTACTTTTGTCTTTCTTCCCAAATCGCTGGGTTGACCCATCCCTGGCCTCTCAGGCCTCCAACTTCGACACCGCCTCCTTCGATTACTTGCCGGACCTCTCTCTACTTTCCGGGCTTTCCGCGGGAGGGGAGGGCTTCCCAGCGTATTCGGAGGGCTTTCCCGCCCGGGGTCTAATAACACCCACACTAAAATCAAGTCTAATATCCACACTACCCACACTAATTTCAAGATAAAAAACTCCATACTAAAATCAAGTAACTTTTCGGCCATACTAAAATCAAGTAATTTTTTTTTAAAGAGTCCCCCAGATGTGAAAATATGGATCTCCAGAACTGCGGTCAGAATCGAAATCGGCCCATAAGTTCGCGAGTTTGCGGTTTTTGCACTAATTTCAAGATGAAAAACTCAGACGTAAAATCGACCGAAAAAATTAAAATTAAAAAGGGCCACTGCTGTACGTACACGGGCTGCGCATCCATGCCGGCGTTGTGTTTGTGTCCGCTCTACGTACGTACGAGTACGTGCTGCTACTTTCTGTACTGCTGCTGTTGTTGCTGTCGCCTCCTTCGATTGCTTGCCGGACCTCTCTCTACTTTCTAGCCTTTCTTTGCTTCCTACATGTTTTTTCGCGAGAGCCTTTTCGGTGTTGTGTTCGTACGTGTACCCAGAGCACGGCCGCGCGGGCGACCTCGGAGCCATCGCGGGTATGGGAGGGCGCTGGCCAGTAGAGGGGGGGGCGGAAGGAACGCGGTTGCCTTTTTCGTGGCTAGGCGTGGTGTGTCCATCGAGACACGAGGCAAGCATGAAGCGGCTTTGAATTCGTTGCTGCCCCTGCCAACACAATCCAGCCTGCCCAAATTTATAAGGGTCGGTTCTGACTATAAAACAAAATTCAAGCGGTGCTTATTTCTCGAACAAATATTATGTACAGAGAGCGAGCTACGAGTTTGAACACCAACATGGTCGAGCGCGCGAACGAGGGCCATGGTGAGCACCGGGCTTCACGCGAGGCGGGCCACGGGGCTCACTAGGGCAGAAAGACAGTAGAGCTCGACCCGGACCGAATCGATCGCGAGGTGATCGCGGGTGGGTAGAGAGCGTCGAGGCTGACAGGAATGACAGAGATTCCGATTTTTTTTTGAGAGGCGCAACCATGACAAGAGACCCGACGGCGACGGCGCGGCGGCATTTTTTTTAGAAATCAAATTTGCATGTTAATTGATTTTCAATTTTTTCCGACCGTTTTTATTCGTTTTCGTTTTTCGCTTATTATTTTGTCATTTTGTTCGAGTACGAGTATGTCTCATATGTCTTTCTCAGTTTTGTGGGTTTTGTTTTTCGTATTTCATAACTTGACGACCGCGTGCTGTGCTTTCTCTTTCATACAAAGTACTGCTGTTGTAACACCACACATACCAGGTAATCACGAAAATGGCACAAATCACACCCAGCAGGCAGCACGGCGCCGTGCTGTGAGCCGTGTTGCTGCACTGTCGTTTTGTTCGAGTACGAGTATGTATCATACTTCTTTCTCAGTTTTGTGGGTTTTGTTTTTCGTATTTCACAACTTGAAGACCGCGTGCTGTGCTTTCTCTTTCATACAAAGTGCGAAGTACTGCTGTTGTACTACCACACCTACCAGGTAATCACGAAAAAGGCCCAAACCACACCCAGCAGGCAGCGTGGCGCCGTGCTGTGAGCCGTGTTGCTGTATTTTCTCTTT
Source organism: Saccharina japonica (assembly GCA_008828725.1). Classification (NCBI taxonomy): domain Eukaryota; class Phaeophyceae; order Laminariales; family Laminariaceae; genus Saccharina; species Saccharina japonica. The sequence continues at coordinate 356,046 of MEHQ01003632.1, forward strand.
CGAACATACGAGTAGAGCTTTGTTGTCCTGGAGCATGGAGCTCTTGGCATTTGCAAGTCGCCTGTTTCCTCCTTAATTTATGTGCCACCTGTGACGTTCTTTCACATTCTGTTGTGATATCCTTGACGAGCGAGCGTAGCGGGCGGAACCGCCCGCTACGCGAAGCGCCTTGTACATACTATCGTACGTCATATTTGCAGGCTACGAGTACGAGTAAAGCGAAAAAATTTGAGTACAAGCCTGGATAATAAAGTGTCTGCGCATGAGTATGTTTGCTTACCGAGGATTTCCGTCGGAAATATAGTCATAATATCACGACTTCCGCTATGCGCGTAATCGGCAACGAAAGAATGGTAAATACTGGATTCATTCATTGATAAAAAACACTTGCGGGAAGAGCAGCAGTCTTCGACGACGTGCTGGCAACAGGACCTCGTACCCGCAGCAGCAGCAGCAGCAGCAAAAGCAGCAGCAGCAAAGGCATGCAGACGCAGTAAGCTGCACAAACATGCAGACGCAGTAGCTGCAGACGCTGCAAGCACCAAGCTGCGGTCTATCTTGTGCTCCGCGACACTCGCTCCAACTGACCCCGCCACAACCAGACGACCCCCCACATCTTCATCGTTGTCCTCTTCGTCCGACACAAGTGTCGAGCAAAGATGATGAGCGTGCCTGCAAGGCTGTACGCGCTTGCAGCAGCAGCAGCAGCAGCAGCAGCAGCAGCAGCAGCAGCGGCGGCGGCAGCACCAGCACCGGCACCAGCAGCAGCAGCAGCAGCCGCAAGCTGCTAGCAACAGCGCTTGGGTTGCAGCAGCGGTTGCTTGCAGCAGCAGCTCTTCTTGCTTGAAGCGGCTCTCGCTTGCGGCTGCGCTTGCTTGTAGCAGCGCCTGCCTGTAGCAGCAGCAGCGCTTGCTCTATCTACCGCATCGTTTGTTCGCCACGGCGCTTGCAGCGACACCACTGCAGCAACAACACTGCAGATGAGCACTACCTGCTTTAAGGATCCAGTATCCGCTGCAGCAACAGGCAGCAGAGGCATGCAACATAACAGCAGCATCACAACAACAACAACAACAACAACAGCAGCAGCAACTCTGTACGTAGTGTGTGTCATACTCGAAATTCTTTTTGCAACTTGCAACCCTGCTTGCCAGCGATCTGAGGCTCCTCTCGGGGCAAGCTTAGCCAATCCCAAGCATCCGGAGAGTTTGTCGAATTTCGTATCACCCATATGGCTCTACCACAATATACTATCCAAATATGCATAGGTTCGTCATATTTGTGCTTATTTTATTAGGCGTTGTGATTAGTGGTCGGTAACGGGAGAATGTATAAGCTCATTTCATAGAAAAATATTTTGCGCAGACACGCTAATATAGTGTATGCGCGAAGAGAAAAATGTTAGCTCTGCTTTCCGTCGGTACGTTAGTCATACGTATACGAAGACCCTCCGCCATGCGCATAATCGGAAACGAAAATCGGCTAAGTCATTTTTGGCTCAAGAATTCTGGATTAACTTTTCACGTGTAGACAGACCCCTGGGGGGACTACCACCCTATCGTATAAAATTCAATATGAGACTCAAGTATGATACGAACGGTTAACTCCTAAGCTACCCCATTTTTTCCCCCCCAGCTACTTCTCTTCGAAAACCCCCCCCACATTTTACATCAGGCTAAACCGCCACTGATTGGGCCCGCTCCATTTTTCAGCGGGGGTATCTTACACTCACACACATATCACACTCACAAAAACCCAACAGTCACACCGACTTGTTGCAACCTTATCCCCCCCCTCTTGAGCGACATGGCGGGCGTGTGGGAAAGTCGATCATTAGTAATGGGCACGCTGTCGTCCCCTGTGCTACGAGCTTTCGCCGGCGGTACAACAACGGTCATCTATGACCAGGACAGCAGGTCTCGTAGCCGACGCTCTGACCTTGCGCTATGCTCTGTCCTATCGCACATCCATCCCCGTTTTTTTCGGAATTCGAAAACACCTTCACAAACCCTACATTCCATACGGAAGGTTACATTTTGTTATTGCTCAAAAATTCTGGATTTTGTTTTTACGTGTAGACCCCTGGGGGGACTATCAACCTATCGTATAAACTGCAATATGAGACTCATGTATGATACGAACGGTCAACTCGTAAGCTACGCCGTTTTTATCCTCCCAGCTACTCCTCTACGAAAACCCTCACACATTTTACATCAGGCTAACCCGCCACTGATTGGGCCCGCTCCATTTTTCAGCGGCGCTGTTACACTCATCACACCATACGGCCAGCCTGATACCACCAACGTTATTATATGTGCTGTTTTGCGAGGGCAGTGGAAACCGCCTCTGCACCTTCTCCTGCCTCCCTCGTATACACCATAAGCAATCCGACACTTCCATCTTCCTGCACGTTAAATGTGCAATTCTAAAAGGCCCTGCGCAGCTAACTGGGTGCCCCCCCGATTTCTCCCGAGTGCAGTGTGAACTGCGTGGGATATTTTTCACTGATTCCTACCATCAACATCCACGTCGATTCTTACCATCAACATCCACGTCGTGACCGCTTCCGTCCTACTGTAGTAAAATCTTACCGTCAGGACGACGTGCCACTGACCGTCAGTGGCGCCCCCCCCCTGGCAGCTGAGGGTGTGCATCGAGCAGTCCCACCAGGACTTCGAAGGCTCCCAAACCCGAGCACCCCGGTTCCCTCACGTTTCGAAGCCGCGTGCGCGTGGTGGTGCGCCCTGTTCTGTTTGTGGTCGCCATTCGACGTCACAAACTGTTCCTGCACTGATGAGGCAGGTTATCTTGTCTCGAATGCCACCTGGATTCCGTCTTGAAACAAAGTGAGGCAGTTTCTTGTCAGACGAAATTGTGGGTGGATCTGACCGTCTGCGTGCGCCCACAACTCTGACAATTTGCAGTAGAGCAAAACTGACACTGCAAGTCCGAACCACATAATTTATCCTTCGCCTGTCATGCTACAACTTGTCGCCCTTGCGGAAACATAGCCCACGTCAGCGGCAATCAGGCCCGCGCTTTCTTGATCGACATACCGCGCACCTTGGCTATTTCTGTTCCCTTCTTACTGCCAAGATAGACAATATGACGTCGGCAGTTCGCATGCTGCGCGCATCTCGTGAAAACGGCATTCGCCGCTATGTATCCTCTAACAGTCGACTATTGGTAAAAATTGTTTGGCACGAAGCAGCGGGAGGCCATGAATTCAAGAAGGTCATTGACCGTTTCATCCTGATTTACCCTGCGCCTTTGTCTCTTTTACCCAGGTGTTCCACTTCGCTAAGTAGCTCTTTTGGGTACTCTGCCCCATTGACCCAAGCGCGAGTGTTTCCACACAAGCATGCGACCTCAGCTATCATTCCTTCCTTGAGTTTCCCTGCGATTGGGAAGTCCTTGGGCGTACCGCATGAATGCAGTATGTTCAGCGCGAGACATACTTGGGCTACGCAAGTGGCATGCTAAGCGACGAACATGCCTTCGGTATGCAGTTTGTTGGGCGACGTATACACATGCAGTATTCAGCCTGTTTGTTTTTGCGAGGGACATGCATAGCGATCGCGTGTGTCAAGCAGTTATGCATCACTCATTCATCATCAGATTCCACGAAATATCGTCGTGGTTGCTGAGGATATTCTTCATCTGAGGCACTACGAGTATATCGAAAATCTTTGAATAACCCCGCGATCAGATGTCTTGTTCTGACTATTCGTTGCAGTTGGTGAGCTCTGTGACCTTGTCTGCAACACCACACGGGACGAGCGCGAACTACCAATTCGAGCATGACCCACGTTGTCACCCCCATCTCTAGTAAACGCTAGCAGGTTGAGCGTTGTGCCACGGATCTCGCCAAGGGCGACTTCTCTTTTGAGTTATGTGGTTAGTTTTTGCAGCAAAACCATCCCGCCAAATTACCTTCTTCTCAACGCAGAAGGCGCTCACCGTGTTGAACTTGGGGTCCGATAAGTGGTGTCATTCAGCGGGTCGTTTTATCGCAGTGTTGCAGGGGGCGCTAAGTACCCCCACCTCTAATAGTAGTTCTTTTTCTATCGCGTGTTTCCAAGAGAAGAGGGTAGTGTGAAATCCTCTTCCGAATTCGACCGTATAGTTCTGGCTTGTTTGCCACCTGCCGAGTCGTGCAACCCCGTCCATCAAAGCAGTCTCCACAGGCGGTATCTGCCAGCCCGCACAACATACATGAGGTTCCACCAATCCCAGCCGTACTGAAAAATCTCTCTCACCTTCGCGTGTCTTCGGTTCCCGGGCAACTGTCTACGCAGCGACCACTTTATCGCGTCGACCTTTTCCGTCGGAAACGAGATTCCCAGATTCCGCTACTTGATAGTGAACCCTGGGTCATCGATCGTGATGTCTCAATCTGTGTTTTTCTTGGGGACTAAAATGGGCGTTACACCCCCATTCTCCTGTTCGAACAGCCGCACCCGACCCATGGCTAGCGAGGTTGACGCGATCAGGGCGGTCGCGTCGTCTGGGTGATTCACCTTTATCAGTAACTAATCGTCTACGTACCGGTCGTGACAAATGGATCGGCTATTCCTCCCCTAGGGTGTGTGCTCGGAAGTTTGCATCCGGCGGGTTCGGCGTGGGTTTTACCGTTTTACATCGATCCACCACCTTTATGTGGGCCATAAATTATGTATTCATGTATTCTTCGTCGTCTAAGGGCTAGGTTGAATGAATCGTGGTGTTACAGTTCGCGTACTCCGCCGCCGCTGACCTCTCGCCCCAGAACCCCAACAACCCGAACCACCAAAATGTTAAGCGAAAGCCAATCACATTCTACTCTCGTATTTTGTAGCCAGAATTGTGGGTTTTGTCCGGGTCTATCCGGACGTCGCGGAAAGCGTCAGAAACGTTGGCCTTGCTCATCAGTATTCTTTATACGGGGATCATTTGCTTGAGAGTCACGAGATCGTCGACTAACTTAGGCAGCGCTAGAGTGCGAGAGCATTGAGGGACGGTATCCGGTTCAGTGTCTCTGTTTAATCCTTCCTGCTTCTCTCTGCTTTGTTCATCGAACGACTAGTCGATGATTACCCGGACCTTGTGTGTCACGACAGTCGCCCAACGGGAAAACCCTCATATTCGAGATTTCGTATGTTCCAGGTACGTATACAGCAGCAGTATTTATAGAGAACCGGAACGTACGACGTACCCCGTAATCTTACTCATATTATTAAAAAAAACATGTTACCCCTATCATAGCCCCGCACGTGTCGACTCTGCGCGCGTCGCTATTCCAACGCTAATTAAGATGCGACGGCACCCAGATACCGAGCAAACTCGTCGAGCCGAGGGCACCGTGTCGGCTCACAGCAGTCACATATTGTTATGACTATGTGTCTTAAACTATTGCTTCGTATACGAGCTACCAGACAGATCTCGTATGCAACAAACCCCTGGCGACCTATCGTATTTACCGCATCCTTCCTCCACAATGCCTTCGTAGTGAGAGAAATAGTGACAAAAATGACCGCTTCAGTCGGTATATGCAGCAGCTGGTGTTGTCCTCGCATCAAGATAGTCCGTGGTCACACAGGACAGTCTCCAAAAACAAACTTGGAGTGGAAGAAAACCCCAGGGAAAGATTTGACACAAAATAGTATGCAAACTCAGTATTCGTACCGTAATCATCCGAATTGCTGTGTGCCGCATGGTACAACTCTTGCCAAGGGAAGATTAAATTGATCGAAAGGAAAGAGGACAAGGGAAAGAGAAACCAGGAGAAATGAACAACATCATTTTAAAAGTAAGGAAGGAAGGAAGGAAAGAAGGAATAATAAGAAGGGAAATATGTGTAATACAAACACTGTCGATGTACAAAAATAGCATATCGAAACCTAATAATATGAGCTTGCAACCTCTGCTCTGATCTTGACCGATCTGGGGCGCAGAATAATCGACGTGGCCGCATCAGACTAGTTTTAGTAATGCTTTCGGCTGTGCGCGAATACTAGACGTACAGCGTCAATCGTAACTCCTCACCGCCATATGTACTTCGAACACGAAAGAACACATGCCATGCTTTGTTACCATTTTTGCCATATGTTTTGTTTCGCGTTCGTCTTGAGTGAATGTCGACTTCAGAGTCATTAGCCTGCAGCATGAGTTTGACCTGACGTGCCATCTTTGGGAAGTACAGGTGGTTGATATTTACACCCTTCTGTCCCCCCTGCACGTCTATCACTCTGTCATCGAATGAAGGTGATGAGCACGTCCATGAAGACCAGCGGCTCTTTTTGGCGCAAGAATCGCACGGCAACGACAGAACGACTTCGACGCTGTCCTGCAGCAAGGATTCGCCCGCGTCTGACTCTGGCTCTGCACCGACCCCCATCACGTCCGGCATCGGCGGGTTCCTCCGCTCCAAGACGGACAGCGAAGACACAAAGAAGAGGAAGGTCGGAGTTGACATGCTTCGCGCCCAGACCCGAGGGCAAGGTTCGACGGCGTCCAGCCCTGCCTTTGCACCGACCCCCATCACGTCCGACATCGGCAGGTTCCTCCGCTCCAAGACTGACAGCGAAGACATCAAGAGGAAGAAGGTCGATATTGACATTCTTCGCGCCCAGACCCTTCGCCTGGGTCTGGGCGCGAAGCATGTCAATGTCGACCTTCCTCCTCTTGATGTCTTCGCTGTCAGTCTTGGAGCGGAGGAACCCGCCGATGTCGGACGTGACGGGGGTCGGTGCAGAGGCAGAGCCAGACGC